>JAQGAU010002159.1:0-16405 GCA_034698045.1 Paramacrobiotus richtersi
TATGGCAGAGTGGACTGTTGGACACCTTCCAGAATGACACAGCACGGTCCCAGAAACACGGATCGTGTCCCTGTCAACATAAAACAGTCGTCAAACGAATGGAGTTACGTCTGTAGACTCCATCTACTTAGTGGGTTAAAGTTTTATAGCTACAGATTGTGATTCATGATTTGAGCTACAACTACTGTATGGTCAGATTTATAGAAAGCATCGTTGTAAGCTTCGAGCAACAAACATAAAGGAACAACAAACACAAACGAACTTTGTGCTTGTACAACAACTGATCACGGCAGTTAAATGTGACATCAATAATTTTATGTTATTTATCACTACGTTTTTGCAGTGCCAGTTTCAAAGTGTTTGTTTTACAGAGTTAATTCGCAACTCACAAAGCCAAGTATTTTCCACAAGAGACCAATACGGTCTGTACTTTCGGGATCCATGCGGCTTTCTGTCCAATCCGGAAAGTATCGCTTCATAATTTCTGCGGATACACTGGTCGATATCCATAACACGGCTATGACTTCTATAATGGTTTCCTGGTAGGACCAGAATCTGTTCTCGTCCAGATATGACCGAAAGGCTTTATGCAATGCCGCCATATTAGAAGTTTTCAAATTTAGGTTTCATTCAAGTACAGCCGGATGTATCATGAATGCTTTTGGTAGATTTAAGGCAACAACATAGTTTGCTTGGTCTGCATAAAACAGCTCAACTCAAAACAAGCAGATGGGTGTTCATCGTGAAATCTGATGCTGCAGATGACTGGAATCGAGACCATAGCATGCAGCCAAAGAGCGTAATTTAAAAGCACCCGCAAGTAATCTCAATTGTATATGTAGACCAGTGGGTTAGGAGGAGAAATCGATAACTGCCATGCTGCATCACTCTGCCTCTGCAATAGTGATTCGAGTCTGCTAGCAGTTCTGTGATGTGTCTTAGTCTGTCGCTATAAGTGGTACCTCCCTTGCTGTGGTTCGTAAGTGACTTCGATGGTGTTCTTGTGAGTGTTGTTCTAATCAAACAGACGTCGGGTCCTGTGAACACGGGTTGTCTGCTTAAGAAGAATATTATTATTATCGCGGCCAGCGCCAGTACAAGGAGGCAGCACCTCATGCACATCCAGTCATGCCGTTGCCTGTCCTGCCTATATCAGTCTGTCCCATTAAAAGTTAACTTTCGAAACACAACAACTGTACATGTCAACAAGCACCGGAACTGGTGACTCAAAAGAGCATAATGCTTAAAAAAAGGCCTTATCCTGGACCGCTGTCTTGTAGCAATATGGGATGATCCGTTTCCGGTAAATTAAAAATGCACAAGATATGTTATGCGACATTCAGCAGGCTGCTGTATACTTTTATGTATAGTCCCGAGTCCGGAAAGTACTTACGACATCTGATTATGCACCGCTGGAAATTAATCTGCCGTATTGTTTCGTGAGCTGCTTGATTGTTATAAATAGTCATTATAGATGAAACACTATAGTTCATGGTTTAGGTTTATTTCGTTGCGGCATGTTTACCATAACAGAAAGGCTGCACCTGGTCATCGATTGCCGATGACAGCACAGGACGCGACTACTGGACCATAAGGCTATCATACTGGAAAAACGGTAGCGTTCGCGATGCAGGCATTATCTTTATTCCAGAACAATCTCTTTTGTGGCAAACCCTTGGCGAAGTCAGTGAGTTATGGCTCACAGTGATTTCCGTCGTTACAGTGCTTGGTGCTTCGATGCCACCTTATTTTGTTTATATTACTGGACAAATGTTCCGTTTGGCTGGTTTGAACCGCCTGGAACAACAACATAGAGCGAATCCGGCGAACAGGCTCTATCGCAAATGGTACACGTTCCTAGGTACGATCACCGACCACAACTAACCCAGTGCTGGTGTACCGAGACCCTGGCTGTGGTATGGAATGCCGCCAATCTCGGACTACCAGTCTCTGCGCCTATTGGGTCCCAGTACACATATGATAATCGATGAACTCGACACGCGAACGAGCTGAACTAAATCGTCAGCAGGATACACTCAACCGTGAGGCGTCTGCTGTTTGATTTCGCTTTCATAATATATGTAAATACTACAGGAAACGCTTTGAGGAGGTAACTTTCCGCTTGTGGGGGTGGTCGTAAATGATAGCACATTCAGCTGCCTAACGATGGTGCGCATGAACTTGGCCAAGCGATATCGTTTCTACCTAGACAATGATATTGACGTGCTAGTCTGGCTATCACGTAGGTGTGTCTTGTACTAACTGGCTTTACATAACGTGTTGCCATTTGCTGTTGTTGACTGTTTGTACGACTGTAGGTGCATGGATGTGATTGCCTGTAGAATCAGCGTGTAACGAGAACGCCTTCTTCGCTGAGAGTGATCGTTGTTCAGTGAGCAGATGCGAGAGCTGGTAATCAGAAGCTAAATTCTGGTTAAGTGTGTGTGTTGATTAAACTTACGTGTTGACGGAAGTTTGTGTGTGTTTGGTAACCTCTGTAAGAAAGAAGGATCTTCCTTACGGAAGTTAAATAGTAGCTGTGAGCTAGCAAGTAGTAGAGAGAGTGTCTTCCACATTAGAACAAGAGTCCAGAGATCCTCTTGTACCGACTGTGTCTAGTTTGGTAGTACTACAGGCCAGTAGTGGTCTGGGGCTATATATGTACCTCATCAGTCAGCATTGCTGGTCAGCACTCATCACCCAGCAGTCAGCATTCATTACTCCCCAGTCAGCAATGGTGGTCAGCACTCATCAACTGAAGGTCAGCACTCCTCAACTGATGGTCCATACTCATTAGCGAGGGCCACTATAGTGACCACTAATGGTCAGTGACCATCACTGTTCAAATGGTACAGCGGCAAAAAGTCTGACAATGTCCATACTGCCGCAGCGCCGCTCATTCTTCAAATCTGTCACGTTACCACTGGAAAGGAACCAGCAGTAGTACTGCAACAAAGGTGCAATGTGCATCGCTTATTACGTTGACGTGATATACTTTCAAAACTTAACAAATTCACATTCATTCAACTCTTAAGAACGGCTCTTGTCACTAACCTAACCTAGCGATTCTCGTGGTCGTAGTGTTAACAAACCCCACTGCTCCACCTACATAATACTGCCTGTTACGAGGCTCCCATTTCACGAGCACCTGTCAGGATGAGAATCATAAGATGGACACCGCACTACAGAGAACCAGAAAATATGTCTGCAGAGCCGCAGACTGATCGACAAACAGTGAACACCGTTGGTTCCGCAATTTACGAAATTACTATTAATGATGAAGAACGTTGGTTGATCGCGAGTGGTTATTCCAGGGAAGTATGGACATTATTAGTGTGCAGCGCTACAAACATTAAACAGAGATGGCTTCTGACTATCTGTAATTGTAATCAGTACTAGCTGTCGTTAATGAGCATTGGCTGTCATTGATGAGCGCTGACCCTAAGTTGATAAGTGCTGACCACCGTTGATGACTGCTGAGTGATGAGTGCTGACTGCTGAGTGATGAGTGCTGACTGCTGAGTGATGAGTGCTGACCAGTAATGCTGACTGCTGAGGTACATATATAGCCGTCTGGTGAGTACGTCATGGCGCCCACCGTGTTTTAACAACCCCCGGGATTCTGGAAGTTCTTTTTGTGGAAAAGGGAGTAAGTGGATTTGCAGGGCATTTTCATTTGCTTTTGTGGTAACCGTGGTTCCTCAGAGTGAACCTGGTTCTGGTTTCGGTGTTCGTTTTGGGGATTGGCCGCAGATTCCTCAGAGTGAATCTGTGAGGTGCGTTCCTTAAAGTGAACAAGCACTTATTCAGCAGGAAACTGTTGAATATTGACCTTGTATGGTTATTTTTTGGTTAATTAGCGTTTCGCTAATTCTGGTGCAGGAAGGTGAAATCCTGTATGGTCTGGTTGTGAACGTGTGGCTTGTACTGAAAGTCGCTAGTTGCGACGAATAAGTGGCTACAGTTTACTTCCTGGTTGTGTGTAGATTGTAATCGCTGTCAGTCAGTGATTCTGTCTGTTAGCAGAAAGCATGGATGGGGCAGTGACCGATACATCGCAGGCTGCTGCAGATGTGGCAAACATGACTGCCCTGGATGAACCTTCCAGTGGAAAAGTTGCAGGAAGTCGAAAGAAAGGCATCGTAAACGCGGTTGAGTTTGAGCAACTGCTTAACAAAGCCAATTACGATAAGCCTCCGGCTATGCAATGGTTCGTGCCAGAAGGGCAAACAATACGAGAATTTTTTGTGAAATGGCAATTAATTGTCCCACGAACTGGCCAATTAGGCAAAGAATGGTTAGAATATGAGCAGGACTCTACCAAGCCTACGCCAGCTGGTTATGATGCATGGTTGCAAGCAGGACGAAAAATTCCGCCACGAATGATGGTGAATTTTACCTTGTCTGACTATGATACTGAATACAGTACAGATTTGATGGCTGTATGGAAACGGTATGAGAAAGAGAAAAAGAAACCTGTTTTGGCAGCGACAAGCAATAAAGCAGTCAGTTCCGATTTGACACGAGATAATGCACGCGGTAGCGGAGCATTCAGTTCAAATGGAAATGACAGCATTCTGGTTGATGAATCACGGGTCGAATCCGGTGATACAGTTATGGATAGTACTGTTATCGGAAATCGTATTGATTTTTCAAAAACAGATGAACTGGAAAAGTTGCTGGATACGGATGATAATCCTGTATCGGTAAACAATGACCTGCTCGATTTCGAAAATGGGAATTCAGCTGTGGATCAGGGCATTGAACCCCCCGATCTGACACTGCGTGCTGTGCATGGCAAAGGGGATCAACAGGCTGAGCTGTCATCAGATTCTGATCCTGTGATTTTGCGTAAACGGTGCATTGTGTACGAGCCGCTCTCACGATTCACTGCTGACAGTGTAAGCAGCATATCTTATGCGAGAGCCAGTAGCAACCTGTTTTCAAAAGCCAGGACAACGTCAGACGGAATCTCACTTACGAAGTTGCAAGTGGGAGTAATGGTCCGGCCGTTTTACAGGAAAACAAGCGGTATTCACAGTTCTATGGAGGTTGTCGGAAAATTCTTTGAAACCGTCGTTGAGCCGAGAAGTCCACTTACTGGCATACAGATCCTGGGATACTTACAAGCATTGTTTCTTTTTTCTGCTTATCTTATCGTAAAGATGGTCCTCGTTGCGCAAAGTACTTTGCCCACCACTGTACACGCTTCACTCAATGCAACAAACGGAACCGATTCTAACCATAACGGCACAAAGGTCAGTTGCTGTGGTCAATAAATTCCGGTTAAAAAGATCGGTACTAATAGTGTACATCCGTATTTTTGGCTGTACTAGTCTCTGTACTCAGTTTTGCTCGTATATAGCCATTGAAGCTATAGTTCGATGGCTATCAGAACACGCCGGTCGCACAATTCGTATAAATGGCAGGGCTTGATTACTGCACGCAATACGCTCTTACTGGACCAAGAACAGTACTGTGTACGACTATATGGTCCTCCCACAGCTATCGGATTTATCGCAAGCAGTCGGCGAATTCTGTTATACTTGTACCATATGGTTACCGTTATCACTTGAACTCCTTCTCGTTGTTTCCAAGTTCGGCACGGATGTCGTCCATGCCGTTCTCGTGGACAAGATAAAGCATGCAGCACAAATCCAACCCCGCTAGAAAACGCTACCCCAAATGGTACACCTATGTGTACGGTAAAGAGTTGTGTATGTCCGTATGACAAAATGTTTACAGCTAAGAACTGGCCCCCGAACACTGGGGTACGCGAATGGATGTTCGCCCCCAAGGGGTCTCAGTAATGTGTTATTGTTGAACTACCTTTTTGTTTTTCATGTGACTCTTGTCAGCTCTCGAAACCGCATTAAAATTTTGTTGTTTATGTCCCAGTGCTGGTGTGTCCAAGCTCCATACTGGATTTACGACACGATGATATGTTGGGCCCCTTTGCTTGCCGTAGTCTGGCTGTGTTTTCCACTTCTGGACTGTCTCGTACCGGAGCAGTACCATCTTTCCGGACTCATCATAATATGTGTTGTGCTAGCGATTAATAAAGGGGCTCAGTTTATGTGGAACAACTGGCGTACATACAAGCAGCACCCGCATGATCCACTGGGGAAGAAATTGTCTTGTGTGCAACATCCGCTGTGTGCAAACTACCTCAGACAAGCTGGAAAACGGAAATGCGAGTGTTCCGAAGAAGGATCTCCGGCTGAAAAATTGCCGATATTGCAGGGTGTGACTGCAGGAACTGGATAAACGCATTTTCGGCACGAACGTTAAATGTCCACCTTTTTACAGTTAGGAACTTTGCGCTCGCAGAATGTAACTATCCGAAGTTAATCATATCTTTTTTAATGGTCAACAGGTTATTAAGTCACTTTAGCTTATCGTTACCTCTTGTTTATTGACTACAGTGGCTGTTTCAGCTTCTTTACTGTTCTGCTCTGAAAGATTTCCCAAAAGTCACTGTTTATTGTTAAGCCATTGCACGCTCTAGGAACAGATCATTGACAATAAAGTATTCAACGTAAATTGTTTAGGAACAGTATTTAACTGTAATAGCATCAAGACTGTAAAACAACAGCAAGGTCAATGGCACCTGCGAAAATCCAGAAATTCAAGAGCATACTTACTTGGTAATGCAAGGGAGATGACCGCGCAAACGGCAGGCATATGTACAGATACATACGTATGGCGCCATAATGGCGGCGCGGCCAGTGATTTACATTTATCGATTTCCGGTCCAGCTTACTTGTCATCGTGTGCATCTCCACCATACAGGGTAGCCAATATTCCGCTTTTCTTTGTGTTCCTGAATAGCCCCCTCTCTCCTACGACTGCCTTACAGAATCGATAAACTGCACGCACGTATATATGTGACTGTATACAATACTCTCTCATTTTGTAACCCATCCCTTGAACACTGGTCAAAAGAAGAGGTTGTGGAATTACAGTTGGATGAATCAGTACCATTCGTACAAGATATTGATTTCTGCTCCTGACCCACTGATCTCCAGACGCATGCTCGCTGGTTGCCTTTAAGTTCTGGATGCTTATTTTTGCAGTTATTGCAAATCCGCTTGTTCACATCCCCATGGACCTTAATAATCCCTGATAACCACTTTTAACACACGTTTGCTTGTGTTATGGTTATTTGGCATTGATATGTAAGTTTGGAAAAGAGTATTGTGACATTCTCTCATCGAACTTAGTACGTAGTTCGGTACCAAGAAAATGGCGGCGTTGATTCTGCAAGACACATGGAAAGCATACTTAGACGAGGATCGCTTCTGGTCTTACCCGGAAATGTTGATCGAAGTCGTAGCAGTACTATGGGTATCGACCAGTGTCTCTGCAGAGCTCGGTAGGCGATATTTACCGGAGTGGCGAGCAAGCCGCATGGATCAGAGCAACAAAGAAAACATTAACATCTTATGGAAAATCCTGGGCTATGTAAGTAAAAAAAGTCATGTCGTCATATTGATTTCATGTCGTCACCGAATTACACAAAAAGGACGGTACAAACAGTAACCTATAGGAAAACATATTCAATTTATTCAAATTGCCGTAGGGTTTCCTGTAAGAACAAAATCATTCCGCTTAAAATATGGTACATTACTCCGTGTTCGTAAACTTAAAACCCCGCCAGCTATGCAGATGTAAACGGCACACACCTGACATGGTTAGCATCACACGGTAGAAAAGCATCTTTCCATATTGTCTAAGGTCCGTTCAATGTCCAATGTCATTGTGGTGCTTGTATGTATGGCAGGTATAGAGTGTGCGAGGTTTGTATCGAATCTTTAATGATTGTACCCGAATCGTAGTACGATGCAGCTGAGAACAGGTACCATTTTATCTAAGCAGCATCGTAATGGTATTGCTAAGAGTCTTGAGGAAATGACAACAGTTGTGATAATCACGAGAACTGCAGACACTACAGTCCATTCAGTTCATGGTAGACCATATTGACAGGGACAAGATGCATGCTTCTGGGACCGCGTTGTAACCTCCTGGAAGATTGCCAACGATTCATTTTGCCAAAATCATTCTGGTGTGATTCCCTCTCCTAGCTGTACGGCGTTCACTGTGGGTTACGCTGGGATGTATGCCACGATGACCGCAACAGCCGTTTTGTACCTCCTTTTCTTTTATTCACTGTTCGTCAACCGACAATGGAGAAGGCCAGAACAGAATTCTACGGTGGTCGCTCTGCATGAGATGAGAAAACTGTTCGACTTTATTCTGGAACCTCTGGAGAAACTTTTAAACATGAAAGAACTATTTCATACCACCGAGGACAAGTTATCAAATGATGCTCTTCCATCGGCTGAGCATAATACAGCTGGCAGCGGAACCATCCAGCCCGATGAAGAACAAGTGCGATTAAATTGCGATTTATTCCTCCCGGAACAAGCAACCATCCCGGAACCTTGCGGTGATATGTGTGTTTACGACGATAAACATCGGGCTCACAGCATATGCTACTCTGATTCGTCCTGCCATGTAGATCAGTGATCCGCTTAATCGCTTGCCTATTCTTAATTGTCACTCCACTCACAATGGTAATCGGCGTATTGTGGCTTATTATCCTCATTCTGCCGGTGCCAATAGTGGCAACACTGATTGCGCGGACAATAGCCGGGTTAATTGGAGAAGAAGCCGTACTTCCGAGCTACATACTGCTGACCCTTTCATTGACGGTTTATTGTGCGGGAAGATTGACTGGGCTGTGGATGCGTTCCACTTATCTGTTCTGGATTTGGATTGTCACAAGGTAAGAAAGGACAGTGACCGAATTAGTAACTGTGCTATAAAATTTCAGTGTGTCTGCATGTTTGCTGAAAACTATACGTATGGCGTTTTGGAGAGCGTGCGTAGAAGTTTTTCTGTTACAGGAAGTTTCGCGGGGAGAACCACGATAGACCGGTTACCAAGGCACCCTTCCATACCGTGGTCGATCAAGCAAGTCCATCTGCCGGAATGAAGTGCATCGCTTACGGGTACCCGACAGTGCTCTTCACCGCGTGCGTCTTCGGCTTCGCCTCGAAGGCGTTTGTGGCTAACATCCCATGTCAAACTACGAACGAGACAGATTGTTCCAACTTTATTGATGCAAAGGTTAGTATTCCGATTAACATTTCGTATCACGGCATCTTGATATCTCAGCTGTCTATACCGTAGTTTAAAGTTCCTGCTTATTGGACCATCAGAGCAGCATACTGGGGAAACAGTACCGCTCTCCCCGAAATTGGAATTTACTCCAATCCGGAAGCATCCGTGTTGTTTCGAGCATTCGGCGAATTCCGTGACGTATGGTTTGCGGTGATGGAGTATGTGTTGATGGTACTTGTTTGTATTGCTGGTGCTGGTCACGTTGGACTAGATTTCTACTGGTTCGCTGTGCACCGCTTGGAACGACAATTTAGACCCAATCCGGCGAACAAGCGCTATTCCAAATGGTGCACCTACCTTTACGATCGCCGACCGGAACTTCCATGGTGCTGGTGTACCAAGAAACGTGAGCTAATATGGTACTCAGCCCAGCTCATCCTACCTTCGATGACAGTGTTACTGTTGCCATTTCCATTTTTGGAATGGGCTGTACCGGAGCAGTACCACATTCCCGGATTGTTTCTAGTAGCAACAGGAGGCACGGCAGCCACCCTGTACGCAGGGGCTCAGTGGTTGTGGGCGAACTGGTGCGCCTATAAACGGCATCCATATGATCCGCTAGGTGGTAGATTACATTGTGGATTCCATCCGTTTTGCTACAGATATGAAAATACGATTGCTGCACTGAAAAAGATGATTGAAGAAAAACAAACCTCGGCCGACAAGGCACCGATGATAACCATACTGTAGCGGTGGGAACTGCGAAGAAATGGGTTCCTTTCATGGATACAAGGAGCTCGACAAGGTTTACATGATTCCGCGTTCACCATACCTGGTTTGCGACCTCGTAGCCATTCACTGTAACATTGTGTTTGCAACACTGCTGCGCATTAGATCGTGGCTACGACTGAATCGGCAGGATATGCTGCTGGCAGCGCTGAAATGTACCGTTATTCTTTGCGTAAATGTGCTTGAAATGCGCTCCTAGCAATTATGCTGGTTCGCAGTTGTGGTTGTATCTGACGCCAAACTTGCACAAAAAGGTCATGCCGTAGATAGTGTCCCCTATATGTTGCCTTGTATCGTATAAATTATAAAAAGTGATGTGCTCAAAAGCTCCCCCTTCGCTAATACTTGAAAGGACTCAGAGCGTTGATGGCGCATGTAAAATCAAACGTTTTACTACGCGTCAGTAGTGTCCGTCGGATCCCGAATGAATGTCAGACAGGATATTTTTCCGCAGAAAAATGAAACGCCCCCACAAGGCTTGTCTTGCGAGTTGTGACCTTAAGTTGATTTCGTCCGACTTTCTCTTCTCGCAAATTGTAATTTCGATCCAGAAACAAGATTCGGAGAAACTTTTGACCGACCCCAGAATGGTCAATAGTTGTGGTCAGTACATTCCGGTTAAACAGGTGTTCAGACAGATACTGTACATCGGTATTTTTGACCGTTCTGCTTTTTCAGTGTTCAACTTTGCTCATAACCATCGAAGCTGTAGCTACTCGATGGCTATCAGAAAACATGTAAATTGCAGAAGCTTGATTACTGGTACGCGATACGCTCCTACTGGACTAAAACAAGTGCTGCGTACGACTATGTATACGATCCTCCCAGAGCCATCCGATTTATCAGAAGCCATCGGGGAATTCTCTTATACCTGTCCGCTCTGGCTTCCGTTCTCACTTGTGCTTCTTCTCGTTGTTTCCAAGTTGGGCACAGATATCATCCATGCGATTCTTATGAACAGGATAAATCAACATCACAAATCCAACCCCGCAAACAAACACTACCAGTAAAAGCCAATAAACAGATCGCCGTAGGGCCCCGTGTTAAACTTGCACATAAACAGATCGGTAACTTTTAATCAGAGAAGCAAGGTAATAATAATAATGAAGGTATCGTCCTTCTTACTTTCTCATTGGAAAGAGAATGTGCAAGCTTAACATGGAACCCTACGGCGATCTGTTTACTGGCTTGTACTGGTACCCCAAATGGTACACCTACGTGTACGGTCGAGAGTTGTTTGTGTCCCAGTGCTGGTGTGTCCAAGCTCCTTATTGGATTCGCGACACGTTGAGATATGGGACCCCTTTTCTTGCCGTAGTATGGCTGTCGTTTCCACTTCTAAACTGTCTCGTACCGGAGCAGTACCATCTACCATGGTCGCTGCTATGTGTTATCCTGGAGATTAGTCCCGCGTCTCAGTTTGTGTGGAGCAACTTTCGTGCATACAAGCGATATCCGCATGATCCGCTGGGAGAAAAATTGTCCTGTGGGCAACATCCGATATGTGCAAACTACCTCCGACCTGCGGGTGAGCAAACATGTGAGTGTGCCGAAGAAGGATCTCCGGCCGAAAAACAGCCGATACTGCAGGGAGTGACAGCAGAAACTGGAACTGAATGTTTTGTATGAACGACGGACGTCCACTTTTTTCAGCTACTTTGCGTGCATGGCATACCTCGCTATCTGCGATTTATCTCTCCGTGCTTTCCTTGACGGGTAGTGGTTTCCAGATCATTAATTTTCAGCTTTCCGTTACAGTACCTCTTCTCTGGTTTTGCAGTTTGTTTACTGTTATTCTCTGGAAGATTTCTCAAAGTTACTGTTTATTATCAAGCAGTTGTTCACTATTTCCAAATCATTTACTTGCTTTTTGACTGGTACGCATAACTATACGCAGTACCGATACCGTCTATCGTAATGGACCTGCAAGATTACCGAGTACAGTACAGTGTTGTGCATGGCCGCTCCTCAAAAGTATTAGTAAATTCATAGTAACAGTAAACACTTCGAGTCCTATAGGGTGTGCACTCTGCACACAAATGGCCGAACAAATTCATTCAGAATGGCCGAACAAAAATCTTATGCACACGTGTTAGACGTGCGAGCACAAGAAAAAGCTATGGATTGTTTCTGCTTCGGATGAACATGACCATTTTATATTCAAGCATGACCAAGTTTAGACTCTGGTGACCATGCCCAAAGAGCATGCCCAATGGGCAGGACCATGCCCAGGCCTTCGGCACTGCCCATGACAGTGACCCAACTTTTCGCGCAACGGTATGTAGACAAACGTTAGAGTGAATATCCTAGAGGTCAGAAAATACATAGACCATACATGGCATCATGGTATCCTACTATAGTACTTTCCACAATAAAAAATTCATTTTTTGGTCTGCACTGCAGTTTCCACAGTTGTACTCAGCATCGGTGCCTTTTCGGTCGTGGTTTGCTTGCCTTCAGTCGATGTTCTTTGCCCAACACGAGCGTTTAAGTATCTGCAGCACAACGGATGATATCCGCAACGTAATTTCCCACCCAGGGGATCATGTGGATACCGTTTGTAGACGCACCAATTCGCCCACAACCACTGGCCCCCGGCGTACAGCGTTGCCACAGTACCTCCCGTTACAATCAAAAAGTATCCGGGAATATGGTACTGCTCCGGTACCGTCCACTCCAGAAAGGGGAACGGCAGCAGCAGCATGGCAAATGTCGGTAGTCCGAGATTGGCTGAATTCCATACCCAATCCAGGGTCTCGGTACACCAGCAACGGGTCAGTTGCAGTCGACGATCGTAAAGAAACGTGTACCATTTGGGATAGAGCATGTTCTCCGGATTCGATCGGTATTGTTGTTCCAAACGGCTCGGAGCTGCCAGGCGGAATATTAATCCAGCCAGAAAGACGTACGCTGGTATCACTGCAGCAGCAAACGCCGGAACAATGGAAATCACTGTCAACTTTAACTCAGTGACTTCGCCAATGGTTTGCGACAAGAGAGATTGTTCGGGAAGAAAGGTGACTCCTGCATCGCGAAGAGCGCTACTGTCTTTCCAGTAAGCTATCCTTATGGTCCAATAGTCCAGTGCCTTCAAAAACACGCTGGAACCGGTCACTTCGATACAAAAGTAGCTGTTGATTAACTGACCTGAATAGCGCTAGTGTTAGACCAATCGGTCGCGTTGGCTGTTTTTAGTAGCTTAGCAAAAGACGAATCTGCCCAAACTAAAGACCACAAGATGTAAACCGTAAAGAAAACTGTTGGGAGCCCATAAGCGAAACACTTCAATCCGGCATCTGGAGTTCCTTGGTCGATTACGGTATGGAACGGGGCTTTCGTAACCTGCTGACGACTGTTGGCACCAGTAATTTTCCTGCAACATTAAGAACACTGTAAACATACACGACTTCCAGACGGTTACTGGTTTTCAGCAAACACGCATGAAAAGCCAATAACTGCACACTGTTAGACATTAGTCTACGTAATGCGATTGCGAAATTTCGAGGGCACTACACTTTTACTATGGTTGAACTAGTAAAAGCTGGTTGTTTCCTGGTAAACTGTAACAGTACTGCAATTTTTTAGATTTTGTTAGAAAATATATAACCCACCATAAAGTAAGAAAGCTCTCTAGGTTACAAATAGGATACGTACAAAAAATTGTATAACCCGTTGGAAAAACATTATAATTTTTGTCCGGTCAACACTACTTACTTAAAGGCATCCCAAATCCAAAAAAGATAATTACAGCGCATCCACAGTCCAGTCATTCGTCCCGCGGAATAAATCAACAACGCAGGAGTCAGCAGTATGTAAGACGTAAGTACAGCTTGTTCCCCAACTATTCTTTCTGCTGACCATGCAATCAATGTCGCCAGTGCTGGCACCGGTAGAATCAGGACAATAAGCCACAAGACAACGACGGCAATTATGACTGGAGGGCCTGCTACGATTCCCAAGGCGATCACACCAATTACTTGAAACACATCGCGGCAGGAACATTGAAAGTTGTAATCCCGATGTTTATCGTCGTAGACACACTGATCACTGCAATGTTGCGGCATGGCTGCTTGTTCCGGAGCTACTTGCGAGCGCGCGGCGGGGACGCTGCCGGATGTCCCGGCTAACTGCCCATGGAGAAACAAATCGCAGTACCGTGGCGGTGGAGTTTCTTCGTTCTCGGGCCGGCTTCGTTCCATGCACTGTATCATTGTATTGTTCTGCTGGGTTGAAGGAAACGTATCATTCTGCAGTGTACATCGAGGAGTGTCAAGTAGTCTCGTCATCTCGTGCAAAGCGTGTATCGGAATGTTTCGCATTGGCCTTCTCCATTCGCGGTTGACAAACAACGAATAAAAGAAGAGCAAGTACAAAACTGCTGTTGCGGACGTCGTGGCATACATCCCAGCGTAACCCACAGTGACAGCTGTGCAGCTAGGAGAAGGAAGTAGACTAGAGTCGTTTTGGCAAAAGGAGCCGTTGGAAATCTTCCAGAAGGAAACAGCGTGGTCCCAGAAACACGGGTCTTGTCCCTGTAAAAAGGAAATTTCCCATGAAATACGGGGAAAATACAAAGTGGACAGATTGGCGTGTGTGTTTCCGTGTTTTAATGACAGTTTTGTACATAAACTGCGTTGTAATATTTTTTTTTTAACTTACCGCCCAGCAAAATGAACGATACGTTCAGGGGAAAGATCTGCTTCCACGTGAGCAATTTAAGTTCTCCTGTAAGTTCTTACAAGACTCTTACCAACTTACATAATAATCAGTTTGAAAATTCATAACTTTTAACCATTTGTAGTGGATGCAAAATAGGAAATAGCTACAGTATGTATGTGTTCCTTTCATTTAGGATAATTTATTGATGTAGCACCCATGTTTGTCCGAATACCCCCCGAGTAAATGTTAACTTATTAGGCCAGTACATAGCGTAATTTTCTGTAATTAGTGGGAACAAGCTGTAAACACTTACATAACCAAGTAGTCTCCATAGGATATCAATGCTATCAGTGTTGGGTGGACCCATGCGGGTTGACGGCCAACTGGGGAAGTATTGCTTTACAAGCTTTGCGGAGACACATGTCGATATCCATAATACTGCAACGATTTCGATCAGCATTTCCTGGTACGACCAGAATCGGTCTTCATCTAAATATGCTTTCCATGTATTTTGCAGCAATAATGTCGCCATTTTGTTGGTACTGAACTATTATGTCCGACAGGAAAATGTCACAGTAAGCTTTCCCAAAGATATATCACTGCCGAATAACCATAACGCAAGCAAACGTAGATTAATAATGTATATTAGGGATTGTCCCTCCACGGGGATGTGAACAAGCGGATCGGCAACAACTGCAACAAGAAGCGTCCAGAACGTGAATGGCAGCTCCAGCGAGCAAGCATCTTGAGATCAGTGGGTCACGAGCAGGAATCAATATCTCGAACCAGTGGCATCGATTCATTCAGCTGAACTTCCAGGACCACCCACTTCCATTCTATCTGTGCTCAAAGGATGAGCTGCAAAATGGGACAGTCGTCAGTGAAAGTTGTGTGCAGGTTATCGACCCTGTATGGCTGTCATAGGAGAGAGAAGCGGCTAATCAAGAACACACGGAAAAGTGGAATCTACCCTGTGTGGCTGAAATTCACACGATGGACAGTGAACTGGACCGGAAACCCCAGAAATCGATAAATGCACTTGCTGCGCCGGCAGGCGAATTTTATGCCTATCATGTGCTCGGTCAGTTCCGTACACTGTCCAGCAATCTCTTACATCTCTGGAGTTGCACGAGGAACGTCGATACCGTGGTACTGCCGCGATTTGTTATAGCATATAAGAACCGATAACCGCACACTTAACCTTATATTAGCACACAGAGGCACGGAGTAGGAAACATTATTTCGAAGGATGTAGTATATAATCACGTATCTTCAACGTGCACCACTGAATTCACGAAAGATGCTAGTAACAGTATTGCCCGAACGTGCTGTAAGACAGTTCGTCGGCTGCATGTTTCTTTCATCTACGATCATCCAGATAGCACTACCGGTAGCACTGATCAATGATCAGTGATCACGTACAGTTTTTTTATGCATATGTATTTTTATGCATTTATCGGTGTTTCAGACCACGGCTGAGCGTACGTTCAATTTTGTGTCCGGCCGTAGTGTACTTCTAGATAAACTCTGTCGTACAAAACCAACAAGTGAATCGGCTAGCAGAATAATGCGCTATTCCGGCTGAGAAAAAAATTGCCTTATCGGAGAAACGTGCACAAAGTATCATTCAGCAGCCACCTGGGCTCGGTCACGATGTTTAAAAGGGCGAGTAGTCTAAATCGAGAGAAATGTGTTCTGGATGCGCATCATGAATCAGCCGTCAGATTATAAATTTTGACTTCTAAGTGTAAGATTAATGATTCGTTGAGTAATCAGCGATAGTTAGATTTCAAGCAGAACTTGTCCTACTTCCTCGCCCCACTAACCTGGC
>JAQGAU010002160.1:0-16398 GCA_034698045.1 Paramacrobiotus richtersi
GCTGCAATGCGATACAGCTGGAAAAGTAGCGCTGCCGTACGAAGCGATCGCCCTGTCGTCTTCCAAAAAACGAGGTTCGAAAAAATTTTAGAATTCGACAGAACACGTTTGCCAAAATTCAACCCGCGGTGGTGTTGCACCGCCATTTTAGACGTTTTTAGAGCAATAGGCAAAAATTATACGTAGAGTAGCGAATGAGGAGATGTCTTCCGACCAAAATGGGAGAAGTTAGAGTATAAGTTATAATACACTGTATTGCAATGCACTGTAGTTACGACAACTGCAAAATGGAATTAAGGATCGAAACTGACTCGCGGGATCAAAACTCTCACTGGTAACACAAGACTGTCTCTCACCGAAAGTAAGCTTCGATTGCAAAGGACTGCATTACTAGGAACAGATTCGCACACAGAAGCGTTCATGAACTATCACATATCGTTGTAATTAGTAATATAGCGTACTCATCTGAATCGAAGTCGTCCCACGAAACTGAATCGTAACTCGGTGAAACCCGCTCGAAAGACGTCACATCCGTACGTTCTCTGCTACTCAAGTCGACCCGATAAAAATGCCGATCACTTTCGCATGTGCCCTCCATAATGTAAAGACAGTTTCCAACAAGAACGCCATTTTCACAGCGGAGTTCATCAAGCAGTTTGCCATCTACATAATATTATGGTGAAAGCCAGGTTGATAAGTAACATCTGATTTTTTTTCGCTTCTTACCGGGAAACCAGTGACTTTCGCTGTTGGTAACTCTTTTCGGCTGTTGGCACGGGCTACCAAAGGATTCGAACAAAAGTTTGGTAGAAGCATCCCGCAACACCTCGCTCAAAATCGGTTTCAAAACTTCCGGTCTCTTTCGGTTTTCGGGGTCATGCTCGCACCATGCGGCAACTGCCTGGAACATATACAGAAAATACATGAACAGAAAGACTGTTGCCCATTTCCCGCAACCACAACATATTTAACACAAAAAACTCCATTATTATATTGCTATTATTATTAAAAAAGCTCAACAACAGCTGCTGTTCACAGTCACCTAATCTAAGGCAATTCGCACTGTTTGCTGCTAGCCATTATTTATTTTTCATACCCACTGATCGGCGAACAGCGAGTACGACGTGCGCACACTCACCTTGCAGACATCTCCTTCGATGAACGGCAAGAATCCTTTGTCAGACAACAACGCGGCCAATTCAACAGCAGAAAAATCCAAAAATTCCAGAGACTGGCTGGCAGTTTCCATTTTGAGCGAGATCATTGCCAAAGTCAGTGTCATAACTTCTTCACACGCGCAGGAATACCCCTGTCGCCACAATCGCAGCAGTTTATCAATGTCCAGCATGGGCAGTGATCTCCTCAACGCAAGAATACATTTTTTTTCGAGCTGATCCAGCAGGAAATATTTGGACAGAACAACCAAATCCCACAAGTTTGCTGCAGTGATATGGAGCTTCACGCTGGCATTGTACAGACTGTGCAATACGGCGAGGAAATTATCCAAATCCACGTTCTCGGGAGGGTCCAAAGACATATCGTCCATGTCATCCTTGGCGTGGAATCGGAGCAGAGATGCAAAAAATGGAGAAGCTTGGATGAGTCTGTGTTTATCTGCCACAATTACCACGTCCCCAATGGATAGTTTCACCTTCTCCCGATCGATCTTTGGTTTTTTACGCAGAGGCTCTTTAACCAGTGACTCATGTTGCAGTTCCTAAAATTCAGAAAATTAACTTCGAGCAACAAAGGGCTGCAAAAGTTTAAACGCGCGCTGTAAGCTCAAACGGATAACCATCATACTGTCACGAGTTATGTGGGTACGTAATACTGTTATGACTTGAATGGAAACACTGAAGTAAACATTAAGTAAAGATCAGAAAAAGTTAACATTAAGAAGTAGCCAAAAACAACAGCAAGTCCAAAAGACAAGCACTTCGAAGCACCAAACAAACTTACCAAAGTCTTCGCTTCTTCCCAGTACTGCTGCCCCTTGGTCATGTAGCGTTTTTCTTCGGTAAGCAGCTCTTGTTTCAGCTGTTGCACCGTCTCACCTATTACATCAGTTTCTGGTAACTGTTTTGCTGCCAATCTATTTTTCATGCGTCCATTACCTTGCGCGAGCCAGACCAACACGCAAGGTCCATAATCCTGACCGCGAATCTTCGCGCGACACAGAGCTCGGTCCGTTACTGGTGCGCCTTCTTCCATTGGTGAAAGGTCCGCCATGCTGACAGCCGTAACAAACGATGGTCGTGGGAAGTCTTCCTCCACAACAGGAGGCCAGTATACGATGGCACTACTTGATGGCGCACCCATCTCGGCGAATTCAGTGAGACGGGAGACTCCATCTGGCGTTCGTCGCTTTCCTTTGAAGTCTTTCTCCATGTCGGATTAAGGCGCAGTCGTCAATTACCGTTCCTTTGTCTGTGGAAAGTGTGCAAGAAAAAATTATGATCAAATTTCAGCCACAAGTAACTGTAGTCTGTGATAACACCTAACAAGTAACACTTAACATTTCACTATTTCAGGCTAATCTTCAGCCATAACTCTTTTCCCCGAAACTTGGCAGAGTCTTTGGCCTTTTATGACGGCTTTATCCGCCATTCGTACCATCTCCATCGTTGGGCAGTCTGCAGACACGAATCACAGTCAAACACTCTGGAGGTCTTGTTACATGAAGCGCGGTTTTCGTGATAAAGGTGGCTTTATTAAAAGCCAACAATTTTCTCCAGCTCATTGTATCCGGTGCCCTATACGGACGTTCCTTATGTTTGCTTCCTACACTCATTACCATTTCATTAAATTAATAATACGGTAGTTTTGCTGTGCAGTAGTAGTGTGTATTAATTGTAAGGTTAATTGTACTCCCGCCGCGAGGACCGAATTTAGGGTAGACTGGGTAGTCAAGAACATTAACTTCACTATTTTCTGTTATTACTTAATTTTTTTGTCGAGCATAACGTAAAATAAGCTGATTGCAGTTCGTTTTGATGGCGGTATCGGACTGACGCGCGAGCTCAATTTTTCACCCAACAATAAGTGACACAGCAGACCTGCACGAGAATACAGTACACTGTACATTTACAAACAGCCAACGAAGCGCATATAACTTATAATTAAGCTGTATTTTTGTTTATGAAGGCACAAAAAATTTATACGTCCAACGAATACATGAATGTTACAAAGGACACGAGAAAGGGAAAACGAATAATACACCTATTACAAAACAGATCCAGAACCTATCTGAAATGCATAAAATAATTTTATGCGGATAACCATAATTACGGACATTTATGCTAGTTAAAGCTGTTCCAAAAAGGCACCATATTTACCCTCCTGTTCGATTCTTAGTTCGTTTCTTAATTAATCTGCAGGTGATACTAATCGTTTAACGAACACCGCTCTGACCGAATTATCATGACAAATAAACGACTCTAAATTACCGAATCACTTGCACATGTGCCATCCAGTGTGTAAAGAGTCTTTCCAACAATGACGCCATTTTCACAACCGAGACGGTTCAGGAGTTTGTCATCTATTGTGAGAACCAGGTTTCGGGCAGGTTGAAATACATTTGTAATACTCCAGATTTCTTCGTTCACTTCTTACCGGGAATCCACTGATTTTCACTGTCGTTCACCCTCTTCGGCGCTTCTCCCGGCTTCTGGAACTGGATGCTAAAGGATTCGAACAGCTGTTTGATCGAAGCATCCCAGATGACCTCACTTAAAATCGGTTTCAAAACTTCCGGTGTCTTTCGGTTTGTTGAGTCATGCTTGCACCACGCAGCAACTGCCTAGAAAATACAAAGAATTTCAAGACCGTTCTTCAAAAATCTTACATAATTGTTTCTACCAGAAAAATATTTCCAGTGCAAAACATACAGGGTAATAAAAGTGCACTTCCAGCAAATACAATTTAAATCACCATTATAACTTGTTTAAAATGCCCTACAAAAAATACATTTGTTGTTTGTATCTCATCAGCCCCGACCCTGCGCGAAACCGCACTTAGTCATAATTTTACCAATATATTCTTCACACGCACATGAATACCCCTGTCGCCACAATCGCAACAGTTTATCAAAGTCCAGCGTAGGCAGCAACTTCCGCAAGGCAAGAATATAGTCTTTTTCGAGCTGATCCAGCAGGAAATATTTGGACAGAACAATCAAGTCCCACAGGTTTGCTGCAGTGATATCGAGGTTTACATTTGCATTGTACAGACTGTGCAATACGGCTATGGAAACATCCGAATCCACGTTCTCGGGAGGGGCCAATGACACACCGTCGAGATCGTCGTTGGCGTGGAATCGAAGCAGAGATGCAAAATATGGAGAAGCTTGGATGAGTCTTTGTTTATCGGCCACCATCACCGCTTCCCCAATGCATAGTTTGACTTTTTCGCGATCGATTTTTGGTTTCTTACGCAAAGGCTCTTTAACCAGCGACTCATGTTGAAGTTCCTAAAATTCGGAAATTGACTTCGAGCAACAAAGGGCTGCAAAAGTTTTAAACGCGCGCTGTAAGCTCAGAAGGAAAACCATCTACTGTCCCGAGTTGTGGGCACATAACACTCGTATGACTTGAATGGAAACTAAAGTAAACATTAAAAGTAGCCGAAACCTACAGCAAGTCCAAAAGACATGTACATGCACTTCGAAGCACCAAACAAACTTACCTAAGTCTTCGCTTCTTCCTACATATAATACTGCTGCCCTTTGATCATGTAACGTTTTTCTTCGCTAAGCAGTTCTTGTTTCAGCTGTTGCACCGTCTTACCTATTACATCAGTTTCTGGGAACTGTTTTGCTGCTGATCTATTTTTCATGCGTCCATAACCTTGCGAGAGCCAGACCAAAACGCAAGGTCCATAATCCAGACCGCGAATCTTCGTACGACACAGAGCTCGGTCTGTTACTGGTCCACCTTATTTCATTGCATGGAGAAAGGTCCACGTGCACCATGCAGACGGCCGTAACAAACGACGGTCGTGAAGTCTTCCTGCTCCCCAGCAGGCCAGTATATGATGGCAGTACTTGATGGCATACCCACTTCGGCGAATTAGACATTCATATAACTATGCAATTTGTTATAACAAAATTAATATGCTGTTAGTTGTACTGTACAGTCATGATTAGATGATCGTATTCGTGCGATTTCGTCACGAGAACCACGTTTTTTCTTCCACTGCTGGTGACCTTTCCAGGGCTGGCATGGCTCGCACTTTTCAATAGGGCATACAATTTTTTGTTGATAAAAGTCTGGTCTGTGGAACTTAAGTAAATTACTTAAGAGTAATAATTAGTAGTAGACTTGATGACTGTACAGTCCGTACATGACCGAAAGAGGGTGTCAGCTCGGCGAGTGGTCTAGCCGGCGAGTGGTCTAGCCGGCGAGCGTCTTCCCGGTGTGCGTCTTGCCGGCGAGCGTCTCAATGGCGAGCGTCTTCCCGACGACGGTCTTCCCGGCGACCGTCGTGCCGGCAGTTCGCCGGGAATAGTTGAAAATTTTGAAGAGATAGGTGACGTAATGGTGTGAGCTGTGCTGCATAGTTTGATCTGTTACAGAAACGAGTGTACTGAGGGTGTAGATATTTAAGTACAAGTTTAAGTATTGTGTATTTGTGTTGGATACATTGGAATTTCAGAATTTGCCAATTGGAGTGATATAAATGTTTCAAAAAAAAGTAACTTCAAAGACCTTCTAAAATGGTTCAAAAAATATTACAGGTTTGACTAAAGCCCGTGTACTACAAGCGTAGTACATGGGCTACTTTGCATCCTCTTTTCAGCGCAACAAGGTTACAATAAGAGTGTATTGTATCACGATTTATAACTTAGTGATTGTTTAAAAAGGTCTGTCAGTTAAATCACAGATTTGGCATTCACGCGCTCTACCGTTATCCATCGAACTGCATTTATTGGTACTTCGAATACTTGGAGTTACCTACTCCGGAGTTACGCTTGTCGAAAATGTTAAACCCACAAACCATTGTTGTACCGAATGCCAGAAACAAGTCTAACACCTGTGCATCAGTTTCAATACAATTCGAAAGCACAGCACGCTAGTCGATACCAGGTTTAAAAATACTAGTGATCGATGCTATCGATAGTGTGCCCGGAGCTCGAAAAGGTAACCGCCACCCAGGCGGGCAATGTCTATGGCCTGTCGGATGTTGCATCACGCGTTTCGGGGCAGAAATTTTTGAAAACGTTCAGCGCATAAGAATAGCCCGTCGCTTCGCTCCGGGCAAACTATAGTAAAAGGTCTACAAATCTGATATAGATTTTATGAAAGGGTGTCAAAACAAGGTCATATTTTAAATAATGAGGTCGTATACAAATAGTTTTGTTTGAACAGATAGCTTTCGTCAATTTCTGCTGCTTAAGTCGGCTTGTACTTTCATATAGAAGATATCCCCTGCCGTGCAGTTCGCATCAGAGATTGCCCATTACCATTTTTAAATGGAAAAATGGCCTACGTTTTCCCATTTCCCATAGTTTTTTTGTATAAATGGGTGTGAAATTGAATGGGAGACTTCAAAGTATAAGTGGGAATGAAAGGGTAAAATGAAAATTTTACCCATTCCATTCATTCATTCATGGAGATTTCTATAAACGACATGAAGAACGGAACCCGACTTATGGAAACTGTCATGTTTTTCTTGCCTTTTTCGAGGATTGGCTTCGCTTCGCGGGTTGGCTTCGCGCGAACAGCTTTCCCCCAACACCGATTCAGCCGGGTTTTTCGGCTTCTGCGAAGTGAAGAATTAAAAATGTGTTTTTGAAATACATCTCGATTTTTTGCTATATTATGGGGTAAGACACGGGCCTGCATTTTTATATGGGTAAAAATGGGCGCTAACCGGAAAACAATGGGGTATGAATGGGAAAGCAACAAAGAAATGGGAATGGATGGGTTACGGAAAAATTTAAAATGGGCAATGTCTGGTTCGCATAGAGTCATAGGCCATAAGCAAGTGAAGTACGGAGCTTTGACAATTTAGTTTGACAATGGTCGATCGAATACAGTTTACGTAAATTTACATGACCACATAAATTTACGCCAATTTCGTTGTCGCACATGAAAATTTGGCTTATTCTTGTAAATATCGTAGAGGTACCAACTCTGAACCACATTTTATTTGTTTTTATGGCGTCCTGGCGATCGTTTTCTGTACTGAGTATTCGGCCATCCGGCACCCGGCGAGAGTATAAATCACCGGCGAACCAGCAACGCCGTAGTTAGTACAAGCATAATACCAGGGGAAGGGTATCTATGCAATATTACTGTTCCACAGACCAGACATTGCCAAAAATCCCAGTACAAAACAAATGTCGCGGATGCTATTGATGATAGCAAAAGTCATCATTAGTACCGTGACCTTTTAGTATCTCAGCATATATATTCCGAGAAGTTGAAAGAATTTCGACCAGAAGCACAAGTAACGAATAGTTTGCTGTTTGAAGAGCTTCTTTATAAGTTGGCCGACGGCAAAGGTTTGATACGCTTGCGGGAGCATTGTGCTCCAAAACAACCAGGAAGTGACGAAGACATATGTGCCATGCCCAACATGCGTTCAAGCCGCCAATCGTGATGGTTCTCTTGGTGGAAGGGGAGTAGTCTTTTGGAAGTGTGGAAGAACATTCTAGAAGTCCATTCATGAAGTGGCGCTCACGTGCTGACTACCGTATGCATTGACACAAGTATGTAATACACACAGATATACATACAATTTGCTCTTGTAATTATAAGCTCACGATCGTACTGCAAGCCATCATCAACAGTGTTTTTCTTGTTTTGTTGAAGTTTCTGAGATCTGGCTACTTTTATTAAGTACGACATACACGTTCCTTGATTCCTCTTATCGTTTGTTTGTCCATGATCTCTGGAAAGTCGGAAGTCCATCGGCTAGGGTGTACGTTATGGTAGTCAGAAAGAATATCGCTGAATTCATTATTCGTTGAATCAAGCCGTCCTGTAATTCCAAAATGAGTAATCTGTTTGCAAGAATCCTAATCGTTGGTCTTTTGTTGTTATCGGTACTGGCTGCGGCCGAAGTGTTCGATCCGGATGACCTTACTTTAACTCCTTTTGCTCTATCGGGGCGGAAATACATTAAGGAGAATACCCCAGTCCTCATCCAGTGTATCTCCGCAAAAGTCGGAAATGTGTCCTTTACTTCAAACACGTCCAATTTCACATGGTCGGCGGAGCCGGAGCCGGTGCCGGTGCCGGTTGTCGACGGAATGGTGTCGCTGAGCACACGCCTGAAGACGGCAGCAGGGATTATCAAGAGTTTCGGACCTTCGGACGCGGGAACTTACAGCTGCCAAGTCTCCATCCACAGCGAAATTGTCGGAGTAAAGAGCGTCAGACTAGAGATTTACCAGGGTCTCAATTTGTCAGCCACTGCAACAACCGTCCTGTCGCAAGTCGGCGCTAAGGAAGCGCAACTTTACTGTGCGGTCCTGCCCGGCTTCGCACTAGTAAATATCACCTGGTTCAACGCCAACGGAACCATGATCCGTGCCGGCTCTCCATACGAAAACTTGACCATTCACAGGGTGGATCGGACCGACGCAGGTCCATACTTCTGTAAGGCTGCTCAGACGATCAGGAACGCCAACGATGACGGAAGCGATTTGATAGATGTGGCTACGGTTATGATTAACCTATTCGTCGAACATGTTCCCGAATTCGAACAACCGATAGTAGAAGTGCTAAGGAACACAAGGGATGCAATAACACTCACGTGCGATGCCGAGACAGGTGTTCCGATAGGACTTAAGCCGCCCGCTTTCTTCTGGTACCGAAACATGTATGACACGTTCCCCGCCTGCCGTGAGCGTCACTGTACAGTGGTATTCGATGACCAGCATTCCCCGTACGATAGCATTCGGTGCAGCGCGGACAACGGCCTTGGCAGGGCGGAAAAAACGTTCATAGTGGTCGTAGGAATCCGCCAGACCACCGGAAGCGACTTCCCGAGAGGGGCGATTCCCACCTCCAAGGCGGGCAGCAGGGCCTCGGCCGTTACAATTGTACTGGCTTTGATGGTCTATGCCGTGTTTGTTTAGTGTGGCGGTATAGTGAAGACTTATTGGTACTGTTTTTTTTGTGGTGGCTTAATTAATTTTTGTACTGCTTTCTTCCTTTGTACTGCCAAAAATATATTCCTTGACCGAGACTAGAAGTTTCTTTATCTTATGAGTTTTTAGCTTTTCTTCTGGACAGCGCTTTTTGTAGTTAGGTGTGAGCAGATGTGATGCCATTATGTGATGCCATCGGGATTTTACGTTACGGTCACCTAGCAATAATAATTATAACAATACTAATATCTCGCTTTACTATGTTATGACAAGAACTTATAACTATATCTAAACTATATTATCTGTACTATCTATACTCTATCTATTAAATTTTACAAGTTAGATATAGTACAGTAAGTTCTTGGTTAAGGTATGGGTGTGAGCGCGTATATCGGTACAATTAAAACTCGTTGAAGAAGAAAAAAAGCATGCCACTATCGCAGCCTTGCAATTAGTTGTACGCAAAGAGTAGCGGTTATCCGGAAAAACATTTTTCCTTTCTGTTGAATACAGTGTCGCTCCTTGTTGTTAGCGTGTTCAGTGATTTCTTGCACGATTCCGTCGATGATACTGTCAAATCAAATTAGTACGTAAGCTCTTACTGTATACATATAAACGTAAGATCATCGAAATCCGTTAGAAATAATTTTTTAAATAAAATGTTATGTGTCTATAAATTGCACGAAAGATGTGGGGTTCGTAGTGCGGTGGCTCGACAAGTAGAACGCTTCGTGTCCTACGAGTAACGAGCTTGAATTACCACCATTAGTTTACTAGAAGATGGTTGAACATACTGCTTTTTACTTCTTTGCTTGGATGTGCAGGGCAGCAGTTGAAATTGTGTGTATTACGCGTACTTCTATAGCATATGTTTGCATCTGCTGGCGAGCAGGATACCGGACGTGGTAATATATGAAAATCCTTTGCTCCGAGAATTTCTGACTTGTGAAATTGTTCCTGTGAGGATCTTTATTTGCTTGATAAAATGGGTAACGCTCTCGTTTTGGTATATTTTTGCAATCTTCAGAATTGTGGTTTTCTCACGCTTTTTCTTGTGTACGTTTACGGTGTAGAGCGGGAGTGTAGGGACCGTTCCCGTAAAGCACGCCGGCAGATACAGATCCTCCATTTCGCACAGTTTTAATGGCGATGGTTGATCCGGAAGATTATTGGCGATACGTTTATGGAGGTATTCTTCCTTAGGCCTTTATACGTATACGAGTACTAATTGATCGATGCAATCGATTGTGTGTACCGAGCTCAAAATGGTTATCAACATGACCAAATAAAGACGGTTTTATTAAAAGCCAATAAATTTTCTCGAGCTCATTAATTGTGTATCCGATGCCCCACGATAAGGCTATGTACGGACGTTCCCTTCCTCACTCATTACCATTTCATTAAATTAATAATACGGTACCTTTGCTGTGCAGTAATAGTGTGTACTAATTGTAAGGTCCCGTACTCCCGCTGCGAGGACCGACTTTAGGGCACTCTAGAACAGTAAAGTCGGTTTTTTCTCCTGCTGCTTAATTTTTTGTCGAGCATAAAGTAAAATAAGTAGACTGCAGCCCGTTATGATAGCGGTATCGGACTGACGCGCGGGCTGAATTTTTCACCCAACAATAAGTGACACAGCAGTCAGCGGACATGCGCTGTACATTTACAAACAGCCAACGAAGCGCATATAACTTATAATTATGCTGTATTTTTGTTTATGACGGTACAAAAAATTTAAACGTCCAACGAATACATGAATGTAACAAGGGACACGAGAAACGGAAAATATCAAGAGCGTCATCATGTGTTAACAAGTTACTGCACCCTGCAGATAAGAACTGACACGTAATCAACAGCTGATTATCTACCATGTGCATAAAAAACCTTGTGCCGTATTTGCATCGTACATCTTTCCACCGTCACTTATTCCTCGGCCTTAAAGGCAGTCCAGATATTCAGTGCCGCATCATATGCTTCTGACCATCGTGACTTTTCGAACTCCTTCCCCTCTTCATCCAGCGTGGCCGAAATTTGGCCCTCGTACACAATAACCCGACCATATTTCACCATGGCGGAGTGCTCTTTTCTGGGTGTATCGAGATCAGCAATCCGCTCCCATTCAGCATCCCATTCTTCTTCTCCATCAGCAGGCAGCTTGCTCAAGTCCAGACGGTAGCAGTGATGGGCGTTGTGGGGCCAGTCCTCGTCTCCTCCAGACCGACACGCCTTGTGCTCTTCTCCACCGATTATGTATAAAAAAGACCCAAGATGGATCACGGCTGTGCCAGTCCGGGCAGTGGCAAACTGGGGAGATCCATCCATGTATCAGTCCTAGGGTCATATAACATAATCACCTGACCCAATTCGACCTTGTCCTCTTCGTATCTACTCCTGTAATCCCCTGGATCATTCATATTCTCCCAGTAGGAAATAAGGCATCCGATTCGGTCACTGTTACGCAGTTTCACGAGACAAACGCGGTGTCTACGACAAAAAGATTTTTTACTATTGCTGAATACGAATAATACACCTATAAAAAAACAGATCCAGAACTCATCTGAAATGCCTAAAATTTTATGCGGATAACCTAATTACGGACATTTATGCTAGTTAAAGCTGTTCCAAAAAGGCACCATATTTACCCACCAGTTCGATTCTTAGTTCGTTTCTTAATTAATTTGCAGGTGATACTAATCGTTTAACGAACACCGCTCTGACCGAATTAACATGACCAATAAACGGCTCCAAATTACCGAATCACGCCTGCATTTATTAACGACCACAAAATCGAAGCTTCGATCGAAACCAACCCATTGAAACGCGCAAGTAAACTCTTTCTCACTTACAGGACCGCACTATTCAGCTTTTTAAGGACTGCATTACTACCAGCGGATTTGCGCAACTGCTTATACATTACTAATTATCACAGATGCTGTAATACAACCTACTCGTCTGAATCGTCATCCTCCAATGCCTCGTAACTCGGTAAAACCCGCTGAAAAGACTCCACATCCGTACGTTTTTCTGTATTCAAGTCGATCCGAGTGAAGACCCGATCACTTGCACATGTGCCATCCAGAGTGTAAAGAGTCTTTCCAACAATGACGCCATTTTCACAACCGAGGCGGTTCAGGAGTTTGTCATCTATTGTGAGAACTAGGTTTCGGGCAGGTTGATACACATATAATACTCCAGATTTCTTCGTTCACTTCTTACCGGGAATCCATTGATTTTCGCTGTCGTTCACCCTCTTCGGCGCTTCTCCCGGCTTCTCGAACTGGATGCTAAAGGATTCGAACAGCTGTTTGATCGAAGCATCCCAGATGACCTCACTCAAAATCGGTTTCAAAACTTCCGGTGTCTTTCGGTTTGTCGAGTCATGCTTGCACCACGCAGCCACTGACTAGAAAATACAGCGAGTTTCAAGACCGTTCTTCAAAAATCTTACACAATTTTTTCTACCAGAAAAATATTTCCCAGCGCAAACATACAGTGTAATGAAAGTGTACTTCCAGCAAACACAATTTCAAAGCATCATTATAACTTGTTTAAAATGCCTTACAAAAAATACATTTGTAATTTGTATCTCATCAGCCCCGACCGCGGAAACCGCACTTCGTCATAATTTCACAAATAACTCTTATCAACCCATGACCGCCTGGTACCAGAAGGAGTGCTAATTTTGCCTCCAAAACTTGGAGTTACCGATCAAAAAATTCAATTAAGAAACCGTGAATTTTTGGTAATTTTTCCGACCACAGGTCAGCGAGGGCAGTATGGTGCCAAACTGGCATCGGTGGGCATGAACCAAATTTCACTACATTTAAATTTATTTTTTTATAAATGCTGTATGAAAGTTTGCACTGCAGTGCGCAGACTCACCCAGCAAACATCTGCTTCCACCAACGGTAAGAATCCTTCGTCAGACAACAACGCGACCAATTCCTCACCCGAGAAACCCAGAAACTCTACGGACTGGCTGGCATATTCCATGTTGAGCGAGATCACTGCCAAAGTCAGTGTCGTCACTTCGTTGCATGCACAGGAACGCCCCTTTCGCCATAACCAACACAGTTTATCAAAGTCCAAAGTAGACAGTAATTTCCGTAACACAAGAAAGCACTCTTGTTCGAGCTGATCAAGCAGGAAGTATTTCGATAGAACAATAAAGTCCCCCAGATTCTCCGCGGTGATATTTAGGTTCACGTTTGCGTTTGACAGACTGTACAGCACGGCCAGAAAAACATCCACATTCACGTTCTCGGGTGAGACCAGGGTCACACCGTCTATGTTATCATCGGCGTGGAATCGGAGTAGAGAAGCAAAGTACGGACCAGCCTGGATGAGTCTTTGCTTGTCTGCCACGATTACCGTATCCCCAATGGAAAGTTTGATCTTCTCGTGATCAGTCTTCGGTTTCTTACGCAAAGGCTCTTTAACCGCTGGCTCATGTTGCAGTTCCTAAAAATTGGAAATGGCTCAGTGAAGATACTAGAGCAACATTCAACAGGGACTACAAAAGTCAAAGGCAAAACCGCAGCAAAAGTAAAAAAGCGATATAAGCCTACCTCGGAAATTTTCTTTGGTATTACTCTGAATGCGTCTTTCTCCATGTTACGAAGTTCTTTTGATTTCAAGCAAAAATATGATCAATTTCAGCCACAAAAAGTAACCGCAGTCTTTTTCGGAATAGTTTATGGGCATCGAAAGACTCCCTCACAAAACCAAAAAGGACAATGGGCTGAAAACTGGCGAAAAGGGACATAACTTTTTTTCGTAACCGGTGCAAGGGTTGGTGCAAGGGTTGGCAGAGAGTTAGCATCTCCACCACACCGCAGTGGAATGTGTCACACCGTCCAATCCAATGTAGAACTGTAGATGTGGACTTAGGAAATTTCGCAGACTGGTTCACATAAATATCTGCTGCAGTGTTATAATGTTATTACTAACAATTTATAATTGTGTATGTTCTGATGTTTGTTAATTGTTTTTGCTTCCTTTTGACAGCAATGACAATGCGTAAAACCAGTTTGCATCGAGTTTCCTGTTACTGAAATTGTTTGCAAATTACTGATAATGCAAACCGGGTCCAGCTATAGCTGTGAGGTCTGCGAAGCGGACGGTGACTCGAAAATCTATAAACAATACCGGTCCCTTCGACAGCATATGCTCAACCAGCTCAATGTAGCTGTGCAGCCGTCAAGCAGCGGTACATCAGAGCCGAACTTTTGTTGGACTTTTGCAGTAGAATGACTTTAAAGTGTCGTAGAGACCTTAATAACAAAATGCCAGGAACCTGGCTACGAGTTCCAGTACCGCTTAAAGGAGGATTCTCCTCCGCATTTGGTAGCTAGCCATGCGTACGACCGGTACCAGCTTAGCCACGAAATGTTTCAGTCTGCGGATGAGTTCGAAAACTGGATTACAGCACTACAAGAAAAAACCTGTTCTCAGTTCAACAAGTATGGTCCTAATCACAAGGTGAAATACGGTAGCAGGTCGCAGACCTGCTTATGCTTCTGAAGTCTCCGCCAGAATCTTTTAGAGTCCGATAACAAGAACAACTCTGCGAAAGCTTTAGTATTCCGATATGCTGCGTTTCTTACGGTACAGCAATTGCGCTCTTGAATAAAAAAGCCACATGAAAGAAGACATTCTGTCAGTTTTTATAACGCGGTGCTGCTAATACCGGTTTATTCTTTCGTTAAAATGAGCATTTCAGCGCTATCTTGCAAAAAATCTAGGGTGGTGTTAACACATCAATAATATACTGCAAAAATCAAAGGCTGCTGTTAATTCATAAGCTGTTAATATTTAGCTCTATCTTGCAAGATTTATAACTTGCTGTTAAAATATTAACAACATAATGCTTGAAGTATAGGTGCTGTTAATGAAGGATCTGTTAATTTTTATTTTAGCTCCACATTGCCGGATATCTGAGGTGCTGTTAAAATAGTACTAATATACTGCAAGCAGTATGGGGAGCTGTTAATTAAGTATCTGTTGATATTTTAGCTCTATCCTGCCGGATATCTAAGCCGCTGTTGAAATATTAATAATATACTGCTATAAGTATATGGTGCTGTTAATTCATTATCTGTTAATATTTTCCCGTTATCTTGCCAGATATCCAGGGTGCTGTTAAAATATTAGAAACCTACTGCAAGAAGTACATGGTGCTGTTAATTTATTAGCGGTTAATATTTTAGCTCTATCTTGCCTAATATCTAGGGAAGTTAAAATGTTATTAATGTTAGTATACTGCTAGAAGTATATGGTACTGTAATCGTGGATCGGTTATTATTTTAGCTCAGTCATGCCAGTGATCTAAGGAGCTGTTAAAATGTTATAAGAAAAAAATTTTTTTTATATGATATTTTATAAAGTATATGGTGCTGTTAATAAAGAATCAGTTAAAATTTTAACTATTAATTGACAGTTATCTAAGGTGCTGTTAAAATGTTATAACATACTGCTAGAATAAATGGTTCTGTTAATTAAGGATCTGTTAATGTTTCAGCTATATCTTGCCAGATAACTGGGGTGCTGTTAAAATGTTATTATTCTTAGTATACTGCTATAAGTATCCGGTACTGTTAATCTGGGATCGTCTATCAGTTTAGCTTTATCATGCGAGTTATCTAAGGTGGTGTTAAAATTTTATAATATACTGCTAGAAGTATATGGTACTGTTAATGAAGGATCTGTTAGTATTTTAGCTCCATCTTACCAGATATCTAGGATGCTGTTAAAATATTAATAATGAACTGCTAGAAGCATATGGTGCTGTTAACAAAGAATCTGGTAAAATTTTAACTTTAACTTGCCAGTTATCTTAGGTGCTGTTAAAATGTTATAAAATACTGCTGCAAGTATATGGTTCTGTTAATTAAGGATCTCTTAGTGTTTTAGCTTTATCTGGGGTGCTGTTAAAACGTACTGCTAGAAGTTTATGGTGCTGTTAATTTATAAGATGTTAATATTTCAGCTCTATCTTGCCAGGTACCTAGGGTGATGTTGAAATGTTATAAATATAGTGCGAGAAGTGTATTGTTTCATGAACTTCACTACAGGGATATGTAATCAAAGAAAACTGATTCCGAAAATGCGATATTTCTGCGTTGCCTTGAATGAAAAGATACTGAAGTTACAGGCTCTTTGGAACACTATGTGCATGATCCGGCTGATGATGTAGTGAGCCTGCGTTTTAGTTATATTGTCGGCCCTCGTTAAGTTGAGTATTGGGTGTTTGTAACTTTGTCGGCTTGTTTTGGAGTATTAGTGACTGTCTGTGTGCAGGC
>JAQGAU010002161.1:0-16398 GCA_034698045.1 Paramacrobiotus richtersi
TGTTCTTAAAACACTGAGCAGCATTTTATTTGGAAATAGGACAGTGTTTTTGTATTAGCGCCGATGAATCACCCTCTCCACGGGATCCGTCAATTCGGAGAAGTTGGGTGGAGGTGGACTGGGCCGTGAACTTTTCCACGCCAAACGCTGCAGTACGGCTCGGGTGCAGATTTCGTGTTGCAGTGTTACCACAGTACACTAATTTATACTAACAGTCCAAGTCCATAACTTCTAGAGCTTATTTCGTACTTTCATCAGACAACTGTAAACAGCATCTGCTTGCTGCTATATTCTTTCCTTCCTCCGCAGAAGCGCGAAAAATTACCACAGTGGACGCCGGTGAAATAAGTTAGCCAAGAGATTCTGATAATTTGGTTCTTTGAAACGTGTATGCTGCATCTTTCTACCACTCAACGTCACGTCAGCTGAACTCTGCGCCATGGGAGGGCTCGCACAGAACTGTTGCGACAGACGTTTCCTGCAGGAACTGGCATTGTAGAAGTTATGATTAGTATTGCGATTTTAAAACTGCCACAAATGTTTGAATATTTTTTGGCCTTGTGAATCATGGGTTCTTCCCTACATGGTCAATTAATTTTCTATCTTTTTCCCTGTCTCCGTCGACCGGCTTTAGTGTAGTGCAGCCTGAAACTTCCTGGTCCATTTACGACATTTACCTGTTGATCAAAGCATACAGCAAAGAATATTATTACCTAAATCAAGTATTTTCAGTAAGCGCTCCTTCATTCTGATGTAGCTTATCATATTAAAGGTGGGTTGCAACTGACCTTTTCAAAGCGGCCTCTGCTGGACGCTAGAATCATATTGCGTCACTGCACAGTCTGCACGGATGGCTAATATATACAGCTTATAATGTGTTTCTTTAATGGCATGAAAGCTTCACTCGAGCGACAATAAAATGAAATGACAATAGTCACAGATAATAGGAACAACGATTAAAATGAGTAACTGACGACGCATAAAAATGAGTGACGCATCTTGTTTCAAGACACACCTGAATATCTCAAGAAATTCATAGTTATCGTTTGCGCATATGCCCGGCTTGACATGTCAACCATCCGTCCTATTCAATTACACCGTGTGCACAGGGCTCGATGTGCTGCGCGTGACGCTGGATGGGCAGAGCGCTGACCCTGGACATTGTGGCGTGTAGTTAACAGCAGTTCTTTACTTCTTTAGTCATTTGGATCCTGCAATGATAGATCTCATCGTATCTGTAATGACTGTATCCCGATCGTCTGATTAATATTTATAGGAAATGAATTGATCGAAAAGGATTGACTAACAAGAAGTCAGCCACTTCAGCCGCGGTAAACGAAACAACTTGTCTTGCTTGCCGCTGGAGCAGTGGATGGTTAATAAAATTGATCAGCTTCTTCCTGCGGGCTAACGCTCCCAGTTTCCCTACGACCTATGTTGTTTGATAGCGCGGCACTTTTTCCCAGTCCATCGACCTGGGTTTTGGTCACATGCTTGCGAGGCTTCCCTTCAGTACAATTAGGTATCTGGATGCACCACTATTTTCCCGTTCATATTTTACTCTTCTGTGCGTGGCCGGAGGACGCACCGTTGATTAATCGTTAATCCAACGATCAACGTCAGACTTCATTAATTTGCACTGTGGCTTGGCTCGGAGTCGTGCTTCTTGCTCGTGACGTTCAGAATGATTATTTCCCGTAACTTACTGCGGAAATGGCGCAACTGACTTAAAGTACATGATTGCATGTTTCCACTATGCGACTTTGTACCCCAAACACGAAAACGGTGACCGTTAGTTTAGATTGTTCAAGAGCAGCTCTAAACGGCATTTTATCTCAGAATTGCAGGGATTAGAAGAGATTATTAGCATCACCATCTTGGCGATTTTGGATTCAACAATGATTACTCGTACCGAAAAAGGAGAATGGAGTGAACAAAACCTTAAGGAGGGATGCGCTCGGAAAGCCATACATTCTCGACACCGCAGATGAGCTCTAAACGAAAACAACATCATATGAAAACAACTTCTCCGTCACAGGAAACATGATGACAAGCGCTTCCATTATTCTGCATGGCTCTGTATCTAGTCGTGCAGCCAGGGCGGTTTTTACCTGGATCAGCACGCCACCAAGAGTCCCGTTGCTGCCTTACGCCCACCGCCCGTTAAGGTTAATTATTTGCTACATGGATGAATGTCAAGAAACCGTGATCGGAGGATCTTATGCCGCTCTGCTCTTCGTCGTTCGAAAGGTTCTTTAAAGATTTTGATCCCTTTCGCGCTTTTGTTTTTTATGTCTGTTTCCAGCGAATGTTTCAGCGAATGTTGTTTTCAGCAGCAACTCCCCAACAACCAACTTTGCGCACACACTAACAGACACACTACCTGACTGAAGGTACCGCGCAGTAATTTTTCCAAACCAGACAAAGAAGTACCACATTGTCAGAAGCCAAGCATCCTGCCAGCGGACACTTAGTACGCAGTTATTATATGCTGATGACTTGAAGCGCTTACTGATGACCTATAGTTTCAATATGTTTCGTTTGGAATTTTTCGTGTGCGTGGTCAGATTCTATAAAATAAGACATGCTGTTGCTTTTGGTAAAAGGGCCAACATACATTAATGAGACAACGAAAGTGCGCGCATTATCGGGCTGTGGCACAATCATCGAAAAATGTTTGAACACAAATTTGTGCACCAAAACTCTCGATTTGAACCTATTTTTTTTGAAACTTGCCTAGGAAATGCAGATATAAAATTATCAAGATGGTTGTATGCCAAACCAAGCTTAACACCTTTACTTCGGAATTTTAAAATGAACTTTAAAAAAACTATAAAACTCAATCTAAATTTCGTTGGTACAAAAGCGGATTTTTGCAATACATAAACTTTACAATTGAGTCTAGTGGTAAAAAATGCCCTTGCAACAGCAGGAACAAAGATTGTCCATTACAATGTCATGTCACTTGAAATCCAAGTATTGAACATTACTGTAATTGTGATAAAGATTTGCAGCTCTGTGATTCATATTCTCCTGTCATAAATACGCAGATCTAATCGTCCAAGATTTACTTTGAATAATGTTTTTAAATATTACTCGAATTATTTTTTTGTGATACCTGTATTCTCACCAAAAGTTTCAGCGAAGATTTTTCCAGCTGCAACTCAACAACTTTGAAGTAACGGATAGTCACTTGTGTACACTCACTGGCTGCCACACAGCCACACTGGCCGAGCGGATATACATATCAGCGCAGACTGACATTTCACTGAAGACCGCAGTACTCCACCCGTAGACTGATAAGTGTTCAATTTTTCAACAAATAATTTCGGGCAAAATGCAGAATTCTTGCTAAAGTTAGTTACCGTGCTTGATTTACAGCGGCAAGCGGATTTAGCAGTACCACTTAGCGCGTGTACAAGAAAATTGTGCCTCGCTTCAGTCCGGCGCAGTTGATACCCTGGCCCGGATCCAGTGAATGCTGGAGTCTTGACTCTTGAACACTTCCTTCGCCACACGGCCGTTCTGTGGCACTCTGTGGTAATCAACGCAGACTTCTAAATGTTGGTCATTTTATTCTTATATTTCAGTGCAAAGTTGCAGACAAGTTTAAGCTGCAGCGAACGCTGTGCTTTCTGGAAGTGGAAGAGAAAGAGCGCGTTCTGGAAGTGGAGAAATCCAGTACGGTAAGTGACCATATAGTCAAAGAGATGATTGTAATATCCAGCGAATAATACATATCTGCCGAATATATACATAACAATAATCCAAAGGTGTAAATTACATTTCTGTTGATCAGATAATCAACTTGCCGTAGGCATGAACTAGACTTCGATGTTCTGATAACAACCATTAGCAGCAGCGGAGGATTACAACGTGCCACTGCTGTAACTGTGAATGAGAATCTATACGACGCTGATAATTCTGGAAAATGTACTTTTTAGCAATACTGCATACTAATCATCGCTCCAGCGGATCACACAGAGACCGTCGTGTAGAAAACTGCAGATAAATTATAAGCGGAATAATCATGTATAAAACCAGTCTTGAGAATTAGTACTTGTAACGTGCGACATTATTCAGTCTGTGTGATCTGCATCATAGATACCATGCAGGAGGCCGCAAAATAGGTACGGTGTGATTCTGATAATGCAACTTCAGTAGTGGGAGTTTTATGTGTGTTTTATGTAATTGTCGACCAGATGCTAATGTTTTGTTTGTTTGATGTTTACGTTTAGTGGAATTAATAAACAGAAGCAGTGAGTTTACTACGTTTACTTCCAAATAGTTAATATTTGTTGAAAGCTCGGAACTAATGCTCGGCGAACTTAGCCATATAGATTCAAAACCGGTAGGCGCCGGGTTTTGATCCCAGCTTCCGCTTAAGCAATTTGCGCCGGTAGCAGCACCAAACCCTGTATTCGCGTAGCCGGTCCTGTAGTGCTTCGATCCTAGATTGTTTCAATACCTCCAACGGTTCGACTGTGGTCATCTTTATACGAATTGCGAATGTGTTATGTAGCCTAATGTAGCTTATTGAAGTCTGGTGTAGCAAGACAATCAAAATTAAGAAAACGAGAAACTGTAAACTGGCTGTATCGGATAACGGACGGTGGTCAGCTTCTATAATATTTGCCGCATATGTGTGCGTGGCGCATACTGCCGTGCAGAGGAGTGGCCATGAACGTAGTACGAGTCCTGATTGGCGAGACGATAGGCAGGCGCCGAGGAAACAATACCCCGATTCCCGTGAATCTCTCACGTTTGGATATTTGCGACAGTAAGAGTACGTGTATAGCTCCTTAGTACTGTTCAAGTCTGCTTCTCCACTTGGTGATTCAGCGATGTGGGTCGTTTTATTTCGTTCGGCACATATAACTTTTTCGGATCGAATGAATGCGGCACCGACACCTGCCAGGTCTCCACCCATGGTGAAGTTGTTGGAGAAAACTGAGTCATGCTAAAAAATGATTCGTAAGCGCCCCGTGTTGCGAACTGCATACTCTGCTCCTCTTTTGCCACTGATCCTCTTGCGACATCTATGAATCTGCTTCCCACTTCCTAAAACAGCCTGCGTTTCTAATAGAACTAAATGATCTGCTACGTTCTGCTCAGGTTTTTCGTAAGTGGCAACTTCGACCACCATTGTTATAGGCAAAAGGAGTTTTTGAAGTCAGCCGATCGCATACAACTTGCAGGGATAACACTTTGCTTGTGATTTTTAAGTAGTAGCATTTTTTCTGTCTAGCTTCCATTAGCGGGACGCTGCGCGCCAGGAATGTCACTATTTAATACATTTTCTTTTATTTGCCTGATTGTGTGATCCAAGTTAGGTATGATAGTGAGTTGTTTAACCTGTACTGCGTCGTAATAACTGTTTTATAGCAGTACTGTTCAACTGACTTGTCCGCTGGTTGTGGATCAAGTGGCGAAATTGTCCACGGAGGACGTTTTCTTCCTACCTTGTTGCGCGCATTAGACGTCCAACTACAATAAGGTATAATATTTCGACAACAAAGGCGAAATTCAGATCAAAAAAGTATGAAAAAAGAACTGAACGGGACAATAAAATTGAACTAGTAGTTTTATTATGAAAGTCGTTGCGGACTGATTGCACTGCAGTTTTGCAGACGGCCTTCTTTGGTGCTAGCAGTTCACGAATGCCAGCTTGCAGCAGAAATGAAGCCCTCATTGGAACACTACAAGTCAACACTAACAGAAGATTCTCAGTATGCTTCTAGGATTAAAACCGGTGATTCAGTACTATACGCCAGTAATAAATTTCACGTTTTCTTACCTGCTCGTATGTTTGGAACGATGACACGCCTGCAAAGCGTGCAATGGACTTAGATGGAGAGGAAAACATACTGATTTTTTACTTCTGTCTCTGCAACATAAAAGCAGCCGTAATTGACCGCATTTGTTAATAGATTTTATTGTCCAGCGCTAATATCAGCGCAGCGCATTAGTGAGAGATGCAAGTTTACTCCGGCCAACGCGAATCGACCGGCTACTGGTACAATTCACCACAGACTGCTCTGGGTATTAACGCGATTAGTTTCAACAGTCACGCAAATAAATCCGTATGGGAAACACTGGGTATGCACTGTGTTTAAACTGTGATCTGTAGCCGAAACATTTATAGGCAAACACACATACGAAATAATGCTGTTGCTGTATTATTGTAATTTCACTGGGAACAAAGATGAATCGACACACCAGAGCAATGCTTGGTGTCTGTTTTCGAAGAAACAATAAGCCACTTTCCAGGATGGTCTCCGGATGTTTTCTCGTTCCTCAAAACGACAATACTGTACGACGCCAATGCTTTGGCAAACTCACTGTAAGAATGTGTTAGCGGACTAGTGTGACCCTGGTTTGCTGTAGTTTCGTATTGATTATCAAAAATCGGCCACAGCCTGGTATCCGTACTGGCACTTACATACAGGCACAGCTGGGGATAACGGAAATCATTGTTGACTTCCCGGAGCGCAGTCTATCAAGAACGGATACCACAACGACTTTGGTATCGCCCAAAGCTAGTACAAGTTCAATTTTGTTACACTTCTGAATATTTCTCGAAAAGAACATGTTGTTTTCAAATAGCGGCAAAAATTGCCCAGTTAGAGCGGTCTATATGTCCGTTTGTTGCTGTAATTCCGTACGAGCATTTGGAGTTTCGACTCGCTCAGTGGTTGAACACAACGTCTTCGTAGCTTTGACGCCAAAAAAAACGGATTGATTTGTCGGTTTACTTTGGTAAATGTGGGCTTTTCCGTAACTTAGTACTGCTCGTTAAACGAGGCCTTAATGACTTTATCAAATATAAGGTTTTGCGGCATCGGAAATGCCTGGTAGCCAAAGTATTTGCCAAAGTTTCGGATTAGTGGTTAGGCGATACATGACGAAGCAGAAACGCATGCTTACAAGCAGATAACCGGTTAGAATTTTTGTCTCAAGATGCCATGATCGCGCATGGGAAAAAATTTACGCATGTTCTAATCGTCACGGGTTTAGCGGCGCTAGTCTTATGTCAAGTATCTGTACAGTTGTTAGCGGCATTGTATCACTGTGATTCTTCGTCTTTGGAGAAGTTTGACGAGCAGACTGGTACAGGAACCTCAAGAAACCCAGCCAGTACAGTGCCAATAAAACATCACTTCGGCCATTAGCTTTCCAGTTTCGTTTCCATTCATACAAAGTACGAACGAATACCCTGCAGTCGATCGTTTATTTTGCATTTAACTTCAGGTTTTTGTGGGCGGATGCGACCACTGGGTCTTCTCGGTAGAAATCGAACTAGTTGTACTGTTGAAATAAAAGTCAGTCGAAGCGATGCGTTTCCTTTGCGAATGCGTGTTGTGCCTACCGAGATGACGCCTCGTGAGGTCGAAAAAGATCCTAGTCTGAGTAGCGGGAAGTTACTCGTGATAATCGTGAGATCTTTCCGGAAGGGATGCGACTGGTGTGGTTGTCAATATTCAGATCATATGGTGACGGTCGTGTGTTGTTGCGGGGAGTAGCGAAAGGCATGCTTTATTGTTGATTATCTACGAATTTTTTCGTGCAGCCAGGAATATTTCAAAATCACTTGATTAATTTGTGTTGTATGCATGAATTGTTCGTTGTCGGGATCTCCGTGGAGGCATGCCAAATCATCTTGACTATTGAAAACCAAATGCACATCTGTTGTACATGCAACAAGGATGCAAGGGCTGCAAGACCGATTAGACAAAACGAAGAGCTTGATAGATATTGCTAAATACGTATTGTAAATCTCGTAAAGCTCTTTCAGAAGAAAAATTCATAATGTCGACAGAAAAGCTCCTTGTCAGGGAACGCTTTGCAGTGCCTACAGGAGGAAACAACCAAGTATAACAGAACGTGTTTGACATTTACATTCTATGGAGGGGTCGAGAAGCGTTTTCCGTTGCATATTGGTTTGGCTGTTGTGCTAAAATGTGGTGGTGTTAAAATATAGAATTGGCGATGTTTTGAAGAAGAATGAACTTCTTGCAGTCGGAAGCTTTATTAAACGCTGAACACGAAGAACCCTCATCACCACCGGTTCGTTCGACAAGCTGATTCGATTTTTGCAATCGGTACAGCGATGTACAGTTCGCCAGCGACGAAGAACCTACATCATCCGTCACTACTTAAGCAATGCTGGAGAAAACGGACATGGTCAGTGAACACACGGATGACAATAGCGCGGAAGCTACGGTACACTCCGTGTACGAAGACGTACTGGAAGACAGCTTGCGTCATGTGGAACCGGCTGGTTTTCGACGGTGCCTGTCACCTGTTCTGGAAACGGAAGAACGGATAGCGGTACAACACGTATGCGGTCTTTTGAGGAAAATCAGCCGTTCTTTCGTCAGCACTCTGGAGAATCGTTAAAAGGTGGCGAAAGTCCTACGGCTAAGGAAAGCTCCCACAATCGTCCGCCGGCGCATTCATCAATACAGTAATATAGTGTAGGGTCTGTCGACCACACGCGTATGAAGAATCTCTAAGGGAAAGGGACCGCTGGACGTTTTCTGGGCAGTACACGACGCATCAAAAAAATAGTGTGCGTCAAATTCTTTGAACCCCGTGAACTGGACTGGTTCTTCTGCAGATGCACGAAAAGCACAATTACTGTTCCAAAGATCGCATCAGCTTAGTTAGTTGCGTTTATACTGCACCTTCTTCTTGCAATTAATGAAGGTGGAAGGCGAACCGTCTCCGGAATGTCGTCACTGTGCAGCTCATTCTTCACTTGCTGCACCCAGAAGGGCGGGCGCTTTAGCATAAATGCCGCAGTTGGCATTATTTATTACATGTAGTTGCATTTCGCAATATCATCCACGCAATGCATGCATGCCACCGTTTGTACGTTGGAAGGACTTGTCGATCCGGGGAAGATAGCCACAAAATTTCAGGACCTGAAACAGCGAAAATTGCATACCATTGCGGTGGCGGCCATATTTAGCTCGCAGCCGCATAGTTCTAGAAGCTGTTGTGGCTTATGTACTAGGAAATGCGCTTCACCGGACATCATATTCACAGCATCGGCTAGAGAACTGGAACGCCTTATCATCTGTGGGTTTAGCTTACCGCGGTTTCGATCGCTTCTTCACTCTTTCAACTTCTTCCCTCAAAGGGAATTACTGAGCATTGATTTCGATTCAATAACTCGATAGCTCATGGCGCGGCCCTTGAAATTGCCCATGTACATCAAGTTTTATTCTGTACTGACATTAAGGTAATCACGCGCCCAAACGGCAGACGCACTCCATTATTACTTGGCATATTGACTGTTTCTTCACTTAAATTCCGTTAGTATGCAGACTTATGGGAGTACTGTGCGTCTGTCCACACTATGGGCGGAGAGCCCCGGTGGATAATGCATAATTGATCCCTAATCGTAGACCCCATAGGGGAACGTGTTCGCTCTGATATATTCATTATCTGATTCAACGGGACCAGGGAAACCTTCCACGTAATCATCCCGATCCTGACGGATATCTTCGCGGAGAACTCCCGTTTTTCCCGTTCCAGCATGGGTCAGACTCTGGAATAGTCTGTCGTATTAGAATGGCGAGTACCGATGTTTGCAACTTGCGGTAATTTGTTGTTTGTTACTTGCGGATGCAGCACAGCGGCAAACAACGGGTTCGGTGCCATTCCTGAACGCCCCGGCGCTGCAATACCTCACCAGGGCAGGCTTGCATTCTGGTGGTAAGCATTAACGTCGTCTACCGGCAAAAAGACACGGTTGGGGTTGTGTTTATAAAACCAAAGTTATTGCCGAAAGCTGCCAGTAATGGTACAACATAGAGCAGTAGCGTAGTTTGGTAACGCTGGACAACACGTCCTGCAGCTCTTTCCTGGACGCGGATGGATCAAACACTATGACGAGAATCAGCGACTGCTTAAGCGCTTGGCGAATCCTTATACATATCGATCAGGATCATGTTCTGGAGAATAACGTCTGGTAACAGTCGGTCACTTTATTGTGGAAATGGGCACAATGCACCTTAGTGATGTGAAATTACCTGACCATCTGCCGGGACTTCAGAAATGTGTGCCCCATGCTTCAAAGGCTTCCCCTAGAGTAATTACTCTGCCGACGATTTTGCCTTCCGGTTCGGCATAGATATCCATTTTTATATTTTGTACATCATATCGAAGGTTTGGTTTTTCTGGTTTTCCGATCATCCTCGGTAACTATGCGATTTCCTATAATGTTGGCCGATGTCTGTTAGCTGATTCAGACATATATGCTTTGGGTCGCACCACTGGTTCGGACCGCAGCATGGTGCTAGTTCGACAAACTTTTTGAAATACCTTAAACGTCTTAGTTTCTGATAGACTCTGGTCGAATCGAACCCCTTGCAGGAAATTGTATCAGTGCACTGGTGAAAACAGCAGGCAAAATCCATGCAACGCTTGCGAAAGTGGAATGCGTTAAACAAACCATATGCTGGAATGTTTCCAGTCGATGCTGCTACATATCGAAATTAAAGGTATGTTGAAATTCGCAAATTCCGGCCGATGTCCAGATTTCGGTAATTGTCCCGAATGTAGTTCACCACTGACAGCAGCTGAGTCTGGAGATTCACTGGTAAGTGGTAACGGCAAGAAAGCACTGTTCTTTATGGATTATGTGAGAAGTAGTTCACAACGCCGACAATAAATTCCACATGGTTTTTTTGCTTGGCGGCGATGCTGTTGCGGCCAGAGGAAGCGCGCTCCGTTATCCGCTGGACGGGCTGCGCAAGCTTGACTAATGCCGGACGAAATGGCCGCACTGCTGTCCTTTCCTGTTGTTTTCACTTTGAGTTTTCATAGAATGCGTTTACTACACAGGTGTGCAGCCGTCACCGCGTGCTAGCCAGGTTCTGCACATTCGGCGCGATTGGTAAACGACGTCAGAGTTCTAGTTTCATACTAAACACCGTTGGAATTATTTCGGCATGTTGTCCATGACCCGTATAAGAAAATTGTCGTGAATTTAACGAACATATTTGTTGACGACCTTTTTAACAAAAATTATCGTGGATTAACAAACGTACTTTGCTGTGTAGGGTATTTCTTACAGCTGGTGACTTTGTTCAGTCTGCAAGCTTGAGTCCCATGACTAAACCTGCTTGCTCAGAAATATTGTTTCGCAAGCGTACCTCAAGCAGGAAGGAAGGAACGCTAACGGCGGCCGATTCAGTGGAGGACTGAATGCCTATGTTGCGAGCTGTGGGAATAAGTCGGTATTATTGTTTGTGTCGACAGTGTCGTTATGAAGGCCTTTAAATTCCGTACGCAATCCACCAAACTCACACCATGTTATGAATGAATAGGTAGTGGGTGTTTTGGACTGTACGTAGACTGTCAAAAAAGGAGGCGGGCGCAAGAAATTTGTGTGGATTTAGCGACTATCGTTGGAGTCACGCTGTGGGTTCGAAGCGGCGAGTAGACAATGATCTGGTTCGGCCTCACAAGACCAGCGATCTCGGTCAGATTAGCGCCAGCATTTGCGTTTCGCAAATATGTAAAAGTATATGTCAGGGGGCCATTAGCAACCAAACTCGACATGAGCGTGTTCCAAACTTGCGTATTTCATACACAATCACTACATGCAGATGCAGGTAACATGCGTCAGAAAACGAGATCCCGACATACTACGGTTGGGTTTCGGTGCGGATACATGGCATAAAGCCAGTGATACGGAAGCGGCACCGCAACCTCGGGATTCTATATGTATTATGTTTAGAGTAACTACATTTCGTTGTTTGCGAGCAGACGACTGCAAGATTAATGGGACAACGAAGCCTTATTCCTTGGCTGAAACTTCTTCACCTTCTCCGATTGGCGCCCAGAATAAAACTCACAATCTTTGTCCAGACTTTTGCAAAGTAGCGCACACTGAATCGGTACTCCTCCTTGGACCGTATCAGTTTTTCCAGACCTATCCTTTCATCAGTATGATTATTTACTTCTGCGAGCTTCGCATATTGTGTTGTGATTTGCTATTAACTGATTCGATGGTATCTTGTCATTGCATCATTTGCAATAATCTGATTGGTGCTGCGGTCGATTGTATTTGGCCAGTCTCGTTTATTATTGGAGATTAGCTGATTTGGCACTGAACGCTGACGCTCAAGCCGCATAAAGGAAGTGGAACTTTCGTAAAGCCTCTTTGGCACCGGCGTCCAACACTAACGACAGCATTCACCTGTTTGGTAATCCCGAAGTTCTTTTTCAAAGCCTTTAGATAGGAGTCGAACCTAAAGACGCAACTTTTTTAATTGCAATTAAAACAAAAGTCAGACAAAAGCCATAAAAAATAGATCCTGATAATTATAACTGTGTCCGCCGTACTACGTAGTATGGTGCGTATTAGTGATTACGGTATAGTGCGTACGGCTAGATATAGTGTGTACGGCTAGAAAGACGAAAAGACACACTAACTCCGACGTGCTAGTTCTCGGTAAAACGGTACTTAATGTGATGCTGTAAATTGTGACCAGACTGGTTTGACCAGAGTGACGTCGGCAGTGGATCCGTTATCGGGTACACTGGGCTACGCTTCGCCATGTACGATACGACAGTCCGCTATCATGTTCTCCGCTTTGCACATAAAATCGACAGCAACACCAGCCATGTAAACTCCTTGTATTATTGAGACAGGGATTAATCCGTTACTTGTTGATCGCGGTTGAATTTTACGGGAATACTTACGTTCTTCAGGATGACATTGCTTGCATTTTTGGGATGCTCTTATTTACGGAAATTCCAACAAGAAATAAAAAGTGGAAAATACTGCTGTTACGGCTGTGAGAGATCATCCCTTGATGTGGCACACGGATTTATCACGATTGGAAGAGGTTTGTTCCAGAGACGAACTCAATCGCTGTAATTTAGTCAGGTAAAAAGAAACCACTGAATTTCGCTAAAGTTGTATCACAATCAAATGCTAAGGCTCGAGATGACTGTACAGCCCGGCTAATGGTGATCAAGCCATCCTTTCGAATGATTCAAGCACAGCAGGTGCCGATTTCTTTCAACGTTCCTTATAAATTAGAGGGTTGATCGGAGAGAAGCTGTTCATCAGTCTTGGTGCGTATTTTCGAGACACGTTTAAGAACAATGCAAGAGCGGCTATACTGCAAGCTGTTCCGTTAACGACGGAAAAAAATACAACAACGCATTCGTGTTAGGGAGGATGTTAGGCAGTGATCAGAGTAGTCCATGCAGCAGTTATCAAGTCGAGCTAGGTGGTTGGAAATTGTAAAGAGCGACGTCGTACTTCTCCAGTGGATGCAAAGTTTACGCTCAGAATCGTGACTTGGCCGTATAGTAATGCACGACACGACGCTGAGTAAATGGTGCGTTGTTGCTTATAACCCCGTGGAAGTCGATTATGTCAAGGTCTTTAGCAATCCCTTCCCGGGTGCGGTGCGCGGATTTCTCAACGATATCAATGAGTTACTAGTAAATGTGTTCCGGACAACTGACCTGCAATAGTGTTTCCAGGTTAAGACAGAGCAGGAATTTCCGATGGATGTCTCGCAGACAAATGACGTTACGTAATTACGCACAATGGTGAGGGAGAGATTCATACCTGCAATGCAAGTCTTTGCGTCAGTATGTCTGCCGTACCTGGTGACACTGTATCGTCGTAAAAGTTACACTAATTCTACGTGTACATATACGCAGAATGCGGGAGAACTGTGACTGCCAAGTCGACCACATTACCGCGTGACTCGTAAATTAGAACGGAGCTCGCAACTTGCATTATCAAGGAAAGTGGAAAATAGTTGAATAAAAAACTAGACGAGTGTTCTGCTAATCATCAGTCCATACTTGATCGATCTCGATAGACACCAGAGGGAGTTTTGGATGATAAATGCAGTGTTTGTTTGACCACGGTGACATCGGCAGTAGATCCATTGACGAGTACGCTAGGCAGCGCTTCAACATGTTCTACACGGCTATCCGCCATACTTCGCTGTCTTTAGTGCATTCGACACTGTTGCAGCATCAAGGCATTAGCTACTGACAAGTCAACAACGCCTAATTCGAATAGCGCTCCGTTTACAACACATCACTTAAGCTGACTACTTTCAGCTGCTACAACTTATCGACCAGCAACTGCAACTTCCAGTAACATACAGCGGAAACGATTAATGCCTTGCAAATGATTAGAGGCATGGAGTAATAGAGTAGTAATACGGACTACTCAAAAAGTTGTACAGCACTACTGCTACTGCTACGGCATTAGGAGTTTAGCAAGAGAGATGCAAAGTTCGTCCGCGCTTCCAGTGGTATCTAATAGCCGTGTAGAGGAGGCGCAGAGCCTGAGAAGCCGGAGCCACCTTCTCGCATCGGAAAGATGGCATGTCAGGGGCGATTCAGAGACCCCGTTTGCATGAAATGACCACACTGTTGTGCTTACAGTGACGTATGCAGTTCACGGCAAAGCTCCTTCGCTAGCTGTTTCTTTTTGGTATTCTGGTTAATGGCTGAATGCATTCTCATGGTAAGGTGAACATTTAGAAATAGTGATGGTAAGTAATTAGCTCCTTTTGCTAGTCTACTGTTTTAGGTCGGACAACCACGGGGTTGGACTCACGAGCTAGCTTTTGCATCACGGCAGAATCATATGCGCCAAGCAACTCATTTTGAGATACCTGGGCCACAGAAAATGTGCTGGTGTTAACGGACATGTGAGAGCTCTTACAAGTAAAAAAATGTGCTCTAAGGTCACCAATATTCCCTCTTTTGCTTCTTTTAAAACCGAGTCTAAAGTAACATTTCCTGCACGAATCCTATAAATTTTGGTGTCTGGGAAGGATCATAGCACTCAGTTTTGTCTGTATTTCTGTTGCTTCGCACGAAAATCTCGTTCGTCGGCTTCGCGTTTAGGAGTACGTTTTCATAACTTTAAAAGCACATTAACGCCCGTTTTTCCAACACATACAAACGCAAACAGAACTGTCGTCCGTTTAAAATTGGGAACTGTGCTCATAGATTCTGAAGATGTGTGGCTCTGTCGGATACATCGGCTGACTGAGAGATATGACGATGTTTATATGTCTGACAAACGCGCTACATTTGCCAGTGGAAAACTGTGAGTTCCCAGTCCCAACGCTTCGAGAGTCGTGGGGTGATGATTACCGACTTTGACGGTAACTTGTAACAGTTACATGGCAGACACCTAACTGACTGTTTTTTAGTTCGTGCAGTATCCAAGCAGAAAAACGAAAACGCACTTCAGCATAGTTATCAGAATGCAGAGGGTGGAAGGAACAAATCTATATACCGAGGCACATGTAAATTACCATGGCGAATATTTTTCGAATATTTTTCGTCCTATTCCTCACCAATTTCTGACTGACATAATCTTGAGGTGGAAAAGTGAATGAATGTCCTACGTGATATGTCTGTGGCAAACAAAACAGCTGCCCTGATGCAGGCCCCGAACTTGTTATACTTTTGAGAATTATACTTTCCGCTTCAAGCTTGGACTGGCAGCTAGAAAGGTACGTTGTAAAATTGTAGAAAATCTAGATATAATTAATTTTCTAATTTTACACCTCGACAACCGGAATACAAGCCTGCATTTTTTGTTACGGAGTAGCCATCAACAACATAATAATTATGAGAGCTTTTGCAGTATTTTTGTTAAGCTGATTGACTGGTAGTTTAAATACAGCAAGGCGGAGATTTACGTACATATGTGGTCTGAAGGGAAAAAGGGAAGCAGTGTTGCTTTTGATAGCCAAAGGACCACTATACTGTACAGTACATGAACGCGAAAACCATTTGTACGCGCAACAATCGGCTGTTGTCAGTCAATCCTTTAAAAAAGCTTTAAGACAAACTCGTCTACCAAAACTCTTGCCAGGAACGAACTGAACTTTCGACGTTTTTCTAGTTTTAGAATGAAGTGTAAAGCCTTTCTGAAGTTCATTTTAAAATTTGTGAAAGTTGCTGGCAAGCAGGTTTGGTTTCATAATCGTCCTCATACTGTTTATCATGTGTCTGCATTTTTCGTGCAGGTTTCGGCAGAATCGTTTCATAACGAACATTTTGGTACAGGAGTTTGTATTTGAACTTGTTTAGAGGATTGATTGCACAACCGAAGCCGCTCGTTAGTAATTAAGAGAAAAATTGCATTGTTTGCTCTGTATCTCTATATTTAGATATAGAAACAATGGACTATTGTTCTCTTAATTACTAGCGAGTGGCTTCGGCACAACAGCCGATTGTTGCCGCACAAATCGTTTTCGCATCTCTGTACCTTTATCGGTCTTTGGCCCCCGAAAGCAATACCGTACCCCGTTTTCTCAGTATAATAATAATAATAATAATAATAATAATAATAATAATAATAATAATAATAATAATATTCTT
>JAQGAU010002162.1:0-16394 GCA_034698045.1 Paramacrobiotus richtersi
AGTGTTGTTTGATAACTGAGTTACATCATGATGTGTGGAAGAGTACGCTATATAAACTGGCAGACCATGCATGCATGATTTTGTATTTGCTGTTCTTGGTATCTTGCAACATTCATGTTCATGAGCACAAACACGAGACAATTACACCGGAAGAACAAATTAGGAAATACGCCGCAAGCTACACAAACCCCAGTAAGTACCAGTATGCAATGTCCACATCGAAAACTAAACCGCCTCAACTGTATTTATACCCAGAAATCCAAGTACCTGTTTACCGGGTTGAAAATCGTTTTCACGACTTGTATTTATCAGGAAATGGTTTCGTAAGACCATCCGGGCAATATCTCATTATACGGTGCCTGGTGCAGTTAATTAATGACACTGCTACGCAGTATATAATAAACTAGGAAGAACATAAAATAATTTACGGTCAAGGTGAATGCAAGCTTTTGGCAAAGAAATCTACGTAAACGATATGTACAGCGGAAGAGTTAAGCACTGCGACAGCATACGAGGCATGGCATTGCCTTTTCCGGTGATAGCAAACTACTGCCGCGCATAATGTGATCCGCACTGTCGAAATCAAATGCTAACATCCATCGGGGAAGCGATCACCCGAGTTCTGACAATAACAATCATCATAACTGACTTTTTTTGTATGAATATTACACTGTACAGCCAAAGGCAGTAAAACCAAAGCCCTACTGATTTGTGAAAGGTAAAAAAAAAAAAATCATACTTTGATTCGTGAATCTTCACCGGTGCCGCAGGATGCAGTAACACCGCATTCCTACTACCTAACAATTGATGAAAAGAACATTCAAAAAATCCATGCCTTCCTTCTGCTGTTCGCGACACTTCAGCACTTCAATAATGTCGGCCAAAATCCCTGATGCTGCGCAAATGAAACACTAATGGTTTTAGCATACGATCCTTTGTATTATGTTTATCAACGTACTCACCATTATCGACGTACCGAGCATGCATACCTGATCGGCAGTAAGGCCCAGGTACGAGTGGATAGTCCACAGGTCAGCACAAACTGTACACCCCAGCAGTGAATCAGATTCCACTCCTTGAAGTGCAAGAACTGGGCGTACAGCAGGGATGCCATAAGGAAACCAATCGTCTGCAAACGAAAACAAATTACTGCACGTATAAATCGAAGTTTTATGCACTTTTTTATCTTCCACGTGCAATGATGACACTACTGTGTCAGGTGCAGAAGATCAATTCAGGACCACTCAGGCACTGAAGCGAGATGTAGACGAAATGTGGCCGAGATCGGCAAGAAATGTCTACAGCACCATTCGGCAACCGTATCAGTCTGCTCATGGGCTTACCAGATTTTCTATGCAGTACAAAAAAGAATTCTGCGGTGGTTTCTGGGTTATGCTACGAAACACGATTGTCAACCGTGGTGTTTGGTTTATTTGCTTGCATGTTATCATAATAACTGTACAGCATTTAAATCAATTTTCGATAAGCGTAGACATGCACATAGGAAGTAGCAACATCGTTTGATTAAAGCTGGTCGGTCATCGGTTTGTTTGTAAGATAATGCGTCTGATCGCATCTTCCTATCGTCAAGGGCAACTGAAGCGAGGGCCATGCTGTTACGATAGGCTGGTATTGTTGTTTCGAGCGGAACTGCTGTGGGAGCTGGTTAAATTTGATGTTTTGTATTTTCTCTATGGTACTCTTCAAGGGTGGGCGGTCACAGTTTGTTTAGCCAGTTCTGCAAGTTATGTTAGTGATTGTTACAACAAGCGGTGCTTTCTCTTATTTTCTAAATTAGGATGTACATGAGAATTACAGCATGTTAAACTTTATTCGCGACAGCAGCTCCCGCAGGATTCTGATCAAGACGAGGTTCGCCACTGTCAGAGCTAATTGTTGCTGCTTCCATGTTCGCTACGTCTGTTGTACTCGTCGCGTGCGATCTGTGAAACTGTTACCGAACGGTCAGAAAGGTGACAATATGGTACAATAAAAAGGTCGAAATGATAGACAAGAAGCTACGCGATCTGGATAAAGAAGCCGGATAGTTTGGTAAGATTGACGCGCCCACTTTATGGGGATGCTCTGCGACGGTTGAAGCAGTTCTAGCCTGCTCTCAAGTGGTACGCTACTTTACGCTTGTATGTGTGTTTCTTCTGTAGGGACTTCTAATGCCCGGCGATTATGTACTGTTTGCAATCGCGAATCCGAAACGAATTTTATTTTAAACTTACAATTATGACAGCAAGGACAGGTGGGATAAAGCGATGACAAAGTAAAAGCAATAACAACTACTACGAACAATGAAGACAACAACAATGCGATGCAAGACAATACGTAAACACCAAACGCCATGAAGATCGACGAGCAAACAGAGACACTCACACCTGTACTATCCAGTTAGCGCTGGACATATACCGTCTGCACAAACGGGGGCATTTCTTGCACATCCACAGTCAGTTTGAGGAGGTTCTCGCGCTGTGCAAGAATAGAGGTAACGACCGTCTCGTTCAGCAGCATTGAATCAACGTACTCTCCCCCTGGACCAATTCGCGTTAGACGCAGGTACAACGGGTACGTGGGGCCAAATCGGCAGTGTCGAGCTCGCAAGGTGGCGCCCAGTTCACGGTAATGGCTTGCCGGGACATACTTCCGGGGAACGCCACAATCGGCAGACGAAGAGTCCGTCGACCAACCACCATGGAGCAAATAATAGAATAAACGCTGGAATTCGAAACGCGTAACCGTAAGATGGCCTGGTTTCGAGGTGAAATACAGACGAACGTGTGTGTAGGTGGTGTAATTACTATCGTCCGGTACAAAATACCCAAGTAAACCTTTGGCCAGCACTTGTGGTACCAGTTCGCTCAGATTCGGAGGAAGACTGTTGTGGACGACACCCGTTGTGTTGTTGAGAAAAGCATCGGTTTGCGCAATACCGGCTGAATTTTCGGCTACCAAGAGAATCCCAAGAATATTACCACCATTCGGCGATGTTGACACAGTATCTGGGGAAACCAAATTCGACGGGGGAACAGCATTTGCCAGTGTCCAGATCGGTGGCAACGTCTGGGTTACGTCTACAACCACATCCTGCTGGTGCGTCGCATTTGAACCGTCCACTATACCCGTTTCTGTAAACAAAATGACGTCGTTTTATACTTTTCTTTTGTTTACGGATAGTACCGCAAGGTTCTTCTGATAGCTAGCTGTGAGGTTTATTAGCAAGCGCCCCGGTACATATAGAAAGCACTACTCCTAATGGTACATCCCGAAAGCAATACTATATACATACTTAAGGATAATTTCTAATATAACCTTTACGATGGGTACGGTTGGTGTAACTTCCCTACATTTCCAGTGTAACGCTTGTCAACAACGCAGTACATGTAAAACAGAATGTTTTTAATGCGAAACAAACACTGTTATAATGTCGAAACCTTTCGATCTTGTTTCCTAATTAGAAAATGCTCAGAAACAACGCTGACACAATAAACGTTCCAAAAATGAATAAACAACTCGTACGCACGCTCGCACGTGTAATATTGTAGTATTTACGGTTTTTGCCTAATGAAATTTATGGTTGAATGTTGGTACTGTACATGTGTCTACTTAGTACGTACCGCTGATTATTCGGTCTGGCTGGCGTGATGACGATGCGACCATCTCTTCAGCACTGGGCGCCTGGCCGTCTTGAGCTGGCATGGTGTCATTTGCCGAAATTGTGTCGGCATTCAGTGTCACGCTTCCCTGGTTGGTGTTATTATCCAGATTGCTCAAAAGCTGACTCCACGCGGTATCAAACGAGGTGCACCAGGCATCAATTGGACTGTATTCAGACTCCATGTTTATGACAAACAGCAGGTGTCAATCAAACAGTCACAAACAACAGTAATCAGACAAAATAACAGCAATAACTGCGTACAACAATCAATAACAAAACGCGGTTTGTAGTAGCACCAAACAATGACAATCTTGACCTTTGTAATCAAGAAACAAACAATAGAACTCCAAGAAAAGGCATTCACCTCCTCTCGATCATCCTGTAATGCCGCATGCCTGTATGATTTGTGACGTTTTCTGTCTTCCATTCATCAATCCTCACTGACCCACTTTCTCGGTATCGCCTAACTCAGTTATGTCATGTGCGCACTTGTTGCGTTTTTCGTAGCTGCTTTATATGCGGCAGAGAGAACAGTGTGCACAGACAGTTCAAAACTGATCCAGTTTTTGTGCTAGAAATTTTCATCAGTGCATTTGTTCCACTGTGTGATATATGTTTGCATCATCTCTTATCTCTATCACCGTGTGTGCAAAATAACAATAATCATACTCTTTCGTAAAGTAATTATTCTTTTTCTTGGAAGAAGCATATGCGTTCAATCATGTTGTATTGTATTACGGCTGTGACAGCTCTCGTTTGTTGCGTGGAATTTGGCATTGCGATGAATCACACCCCGCCGTTTCGGGGCAACGATTGCGGCCCCCACCCTCAACCTTTTCGTTATGAGGGGCCAGCTGCACAACCTCAACGTCCCAGTTCTCCTTTCGTGGCCTCCGGATCGACTCTTGCACCGATTTTGTGCCCTCCGCGGCCAGGATACCCGACCCAATTCGGGTATATTCACCATCCGCCCCCTGTACCACCGGCGGCGCAGGTGTTTATCCCTATTCCGGAGGTTAGATTCCGACCACCCATGCTAAACGGCGTTCACTTTGCTCACCCCCCTCACGGTGCTGACCATGCCGCTGTTTTAACTTCCCGACCCTATGCTATCTCCCCATCTGTACTGCCGCCCCTTCCCAATACATCGGCGTTTACAGTTCACCCGTCCACCCCGCCCGGTATTGTTGTGGTTGACGTCGAGGACGACTACCGGTTGTCACCGTGGGCACCAAGTACACCGGGCTCCTCGCCACCGCCCTACGTCCTTCCTGATCCATCACCACCTCCGGCCGCCGTTGATCCGCTTATACTTCCGCCGTGGTATATGGGGCGTGTTCGTACTTGTCCTCCGCCTCATAATCCTTTTACACATACGTACTACGCCCAGATTCCCAACGCATGGATCGAAACGGTGACTGCCGGGCTCATCCACGGAGAAGTGGAACGTCAATTTCTCGAGGTTGCTCACGAACTCGAAGATATCCGTAATGAATCACCGGATGGGATAGCGTATACACTGAATCTGTTGAGAGGTGCGTCATGTTCATGTATAACTGGATTTCTCATTTATTGTTTTTGTTTGTTTACAATTATACTATAATTATACGTTTTGGTTCTTAATGAACTTCTTGTTACAATTAAATACTATTTTTTTACGTGATTGCTGTTTCATAGGGCAATAAGATGACATTCATTGTTTTTTCTCTATAAGCTGTACAAAATGCATATAATTTCTATCTATTCTTAACATCGCATACAATTAGTTTTCTATATGTTTAGAGTCTAGACTTTTTTGTGTTTTTTATACATTCATTTTTTTACATGTCGCGTAATATGTTTAACTAAAAAAATGTCACTGTACATACATACGTCCGCTTTGTTTTAATATCTAAGATTAAATATAACTCAGACTCTTCATATACGCTTAAGGAATCTGCAGTCGTTGGCTAATTAACTTTTTCTCTTTTTTATCATTTGCAGACCTCGTTGTTGATTTCGCGTATCTTCATCATCGGCAATCGAATTTCCTCCTCCAATTACCGTACCTTCGTAGGGAGTATTATTTCCCCTTCTTCGTACCACCACAACATTTTGGTGATGATGTTTAACTTTCGTTAATTGCCTCCAACGGCTTTATCTTCCAGGTCGAATTATGTTGTAATTCAGTTCTGTTGAGTAACATTTTGCATGCTTTATTTCTTTGTCATGATGTTATTTAGTTGGTTGTCCTTTCGCTGAAAATGCAGTCGCCTCTAGTAAAGAAGCTCGTCCAAGATCGTACATCAAATAAAAATTGTGTTGTACCAACCAAGTACTATATACAAGATCCTGTAGTGTACACATACGATATGTCACATACAAATATAGCATAAACATTTCAAACTCCTATGCTTGCAGAGAAACAAAATGAATTGTACAATCCTCCCACGTGTACAAAATTATACGTTTCAGTCTCATAAGCTTGCACGGAAAAGCAAAAATGTACCGAAACCCATAAGCTTGTGGTGGGAACGAAAAACACCCTAAAAACCCCATAAGCGTACTACTGCCGTGTTTTGTGTGGTTGTTGTTAGTTGTGCATCTGCAGATCAGCGAATACCCTTTCATAAAGGTCAAAGAAGTAGAAAGTTTTTCAAAGTCAGTTGAAGATATATCGATCCAAAGAACCGACATAACAGCCTTATCGGTTTGATTAATAAGGTACATGGAAACTTTTAAGTTTTAACACATGTTGGCGGACCTGTAGTCACAAGCTGGGACGAACCAATTTCTTTCTGTACGGCACATCCCTTTCCCACTTCTGCAAGCAGTAATGCTAGAAAACAACAGTCCACGAGTTTTTGCGAGCCATGTGAGACGCCAAGTTGTATCATGGCGCTTGTTCGTGCTAGGGTAGGATTTCCAAAGCCTATCTGTGTGTAGCTCCTCGATGGCATAAACAAAACCAGCGAACGGATAGATGGATCGCAATATGGTGTGACATTACTGTGATGAATATGAATTTATAACCCAGCCCCCCAAAAATTCGTATGTTAGCAGAACAGTTCAAACACCCCGCATCATGGCATCCATAGCAACGCGGATGCGGTCATTTCGATTGTGAACAATTGTGAGCAAGTGCGCTTACACGTTGGATTAAGGTTTAAGCAGTAATTGAACCTCGATAGCTGTCTCGCTACCTGGGACCTACCTGTTGCTGAGACTATAATATCGTATGGCCCCAGTATAAGCGAAATTCGGCCGGTGACCAGGCGCGAACGAACATTTTAGGGTTTTGGCGGAAAATGCGTTCGCAATTTTGACCGATTTGGGGCCGCGCCACGAGGGCGATCGAGGGTTCTCGCTCACTCCTTCGGCCGGACTTTTGATCCGCTTCTGCATGGTAGCACTAGCAACCACATGCACTTATGTAATTCTGTCCTTGTTGATGAATTGTACAATAAGACGCACACACCTTGTATACAAATTTCTGCCTCAAGATGTCATTAGATCATTAACGACGTAGTGCCACGGATAAGGATAAACACATTAGTGATATCACGTACACAGCCACGACTGCAGAACCGCCACTATTTCATAATTTATTAATCATGCAACATTACAAATCGTGATCAGTTGTGTTAATAATCGATGTTGCTTTTACTAAAACTGCCGTTAAACCAGACTCTCCCATTGCGCCTATTATTCATCCGGCGTACGGGAATTTACACAATCACAGATCAGTGCACATCAACCAGTCAGATGGACTTCGGAAAAGTGTTTAATTTGTACAAAAAGTGAAGATGTTGAAGACTACCAAACGGCGTTTTTGACGGGAGGATTCATGTAGGAAGGACATTTATCGACGTTAGCAGGGCAAGCAGGGCATTTGTACGCCTGGGCAAAACTGGCGGCATTTTGCAATGGTCCAATAATGCGATAACGCCCTGGACTATGTGGTCCTGGAAAACAAAATGTTTATCACGTTGAAACAATGGCTGAACCCGTTTTCACCCAGGCAGATAACCATTATATTATAACAGTATAGCAGCATCCTCGATCACAGGTCCAATGTAAGTTTCCGAGATGGTCTCTACACACATGAATTATCATCGTTACTTACTGGATAACTGCTTCTTCATCTCTTGTGGCGTGTAGTCACCGCACCAAAGCTACAACAGAACAATATTATTGTTCACTTCATGTTAAATGTGATGGGATTACACAACTCATACCTGAGCATAGCTGAGGTAAAACATTTGCTCTGTCAAGACAAAAAACACGATCGTTAGTGTATTTTTTAATCCAAGAGATCCAGTTCGCTTAACATGTAAATCGATACACGCAACCTCTCGCTGTTAATTACTCACCGGCGGTAAAGGTATGGAATCCGGGAAGACGGTCTTCCGGTTTACCTTCGCGCGCTGTCTCGATATACGACTGGTAAGCCTGTAACACAAAAGTATATGATTCAGAAATGGTGAGACTGTAAAAAGATTTCCAATACTTAACTTCGCTTTACAATTAATTAAGCTACCGGTACAACAATTTTTGCAGTAATGGTTATAAAAATATACATATTACTACAATCGAAATTATCACATGCGAAGAATTTGTGAATTTTGGACAGGATCGTATGAATTTGCTTACCATAAACGACTCTTTAATGCCTCCATTGTCAGCAATGTTCTCGCCCTGGTTACCCTTGCCGTTCAGCGGACTGCCCAGATAAGTGTACTTGTTGTACTGGTCAATGATACCCTGCGCTCGCTCGTTGAATTTGGCTCTGGCCTCGGGCGTCCACCAGTCGGTCAGCTTACCATCACCGTCAACTTGGGATCCTAAAGTTACGCCTTATTATTATTACTCTTCGATTGGTACGTCTACTTTGAATGAAGGGGTTCAATCGTCTACATGAGTATAGAACCGTGAACCGGAGCGGCGAATGGACAATTTTTCATAAATCTTCGAAGACTCTTATTTGTATCGCAAAACTACAAGAAATTTCAAATTTAGAGACTTTTTCCGTATCGAAGATATGTGTGCTCGAGAAAGCAAAAGCCTACAGCGATTCTTGGCTTTTACATTCTTGCTGTTCGAATCAGCGAGCAACGCTTTCGAGAATGACCTTTATACTTATCACCATGTTTTCACGATTATGGTACCTTGGTTGTCGAAGCCATGGGTGATTTCATGCCCAATAACAGTTCCGATTGCGGCATAATTCCAGTATTTCGGGTAGCCATAACCCAAAAACGGAGGTTGCAAAATACCGGCAGGGAAAGCTAGGGGAAAAATCACTCCGCATAAGATCTACGGCTTTACGGTAATTCACAACTAAAAACTGCATGTTGATTTAATAATACATGTTGCTTGCTTCCATTAACCGTTTGTTTTGGCCATGTACACTGTCTGACTTACTGATAGAATTATAATCCGGCATATAGTAGGCATTGACAATGGCCGGACCAGAGATCCAGTCAGTTGGCAAGTTGTCGCGCACCAACTTCTTTCCTTCGACGTCCACAACAAAACTCTGTGCATTGAGGAAGGTCCCCAGCAAATCGTCGGTAACGATTTGGAACTAGAAAATTCACACTGCAATCGGATACAGAAAGATGGTCGGCAATTGTGTGATTTACGCTGGCGTGTTCCTTGTTGACTTCGCTGTCATTGGTCATCAGGTAGTCCTCATACGCTACCAGCGGGGTGAATTTCTCGGCCTTGGCCATGGCTTTAGTGCGTGTCTCCTCGTCCATCCAATATGATTCCTGTCACAGTTAGATCCGTTTTCATACAGACGATACGTATCCTCAATAGACATATAACTTTGGATTATCTAAATCTTATTTCTGTGGTTTCAGTAGCATACCCGGATAATTTTCTTGAAGCTGGCCATGAGATTGATAATCATTTCCTCCAGCTAAAACAAGCATATAGCTTATAGACACTACCAACAATTGTTGCATTTTAAAGTCATTGTTGTTACCTCTGCTTTGGCTTCGGCACGGAAATACTTTTGAACGTACATGCTACCGACAGCGTTGGGCAACTGACCATTCACCAAATCGATGCAAGTCTCCCATTTTGGTGGCTGAGCACTGGTACCACTAAGAACATTCTGGAATCTCGCAGAAATGGCTTGCGCTTCGCTGGGTAGAACCTTAAGGTAGGACTCGATGATCTTGAACCCGATGTAGTTGGCAAAGAACCTACAGGAACCACCAAAGGTCATATTGAGTGACCTGACGCGTTAATTAGCTGCTTTCATGATTCATCTACGTCACCATACCGGAATCCGGCTTCAGGGTTTTCCATCTTGCTGGCCAGTGCGGCATTCAGAGCTTCATAATATCGTTCCTGGCGGATGTTCACAGTCATGTTGGCTTTGATCTTGTCGCGTGACTGCGGCCACACGTTCTGGAAATACGACATCCAGTTGGTGGCGGTGAAGTTAATGGAAGTGGTATAGCTGAATTGGCTGAGTCCTTTTGGGTTGAACAGTCTGGTTTCGTTCAAGGTTTCTTCACGGGGAAGTGTGGCCTACAACAAAAAGGAGCTGAACAATTCCTCCGTGACTTCGGTCTATGTATGTAACGGAAGCAAATGAAATTAAATAAGACAAGCATCATATAGAATCCAGCCGAAAGAAAGGTTAGACATGATAAAATGACTCTTCTTTTAACCAATGTTACAGCTGACTCTGTTTGCAGACATACTCCTAACGCCCAGAAAAGGGAAAAGGAAGATACTTACGTTCATAAGTGTCGTCTCAAATGCCAGAATCTCAGCGAAGATCTGACTATAATCTTCTGCCGTGGAAGAGGTATTGTGCAGTTTGTTATTCACCAGACTAGCCAGCTCCTTTCCATATCGCTGGTACGCCGTTCGCGCAGCAGCCATATCCGGATCAGTTTCATTCAGGTAGTAGTTACGCTGCAGCGCAAAGTTCGGCACTTCGAAGTTGATGAGGTTCTTGTCGGTGGACTCGGGATTGCCCATGATTAAAATGTTGAACGCACCCAACATATTTCCCTGTCGGCGAGCACGGCTCAGCACATGGACCAAGTTCTCCGGGCTGAAGTCAAGAGAACTGGCAGAGGTTGCGTCGGTGAACGGCCAGTTTTCCATGCTCATGTTGAACGTGGCCAGTTCGCGGCGGAGAGCGTCCCAAGCCTTATCGTCGTTACCGTTCGCTATAATTATCACCATTCAATTGTTCACAAAATGAATATTTCTGCATATTAGCCCATTAAATATTTACCGCAGTCGCAAATATAGAGAAACAATGGTAAAAAATACTTCAAAGTTATAAATCAAACATTTAAAATATCGCAAACAGTATTCATTTCAAACGGAACATTGCAGTGTTATAAGACCAATAATCAGGGTCCAGGAAGGAAACCTTATTCTACGAAACTTTACTGATTTAGTACTGTATATGACCTACAAGCAGTTGTGCACAGAGCGTAATACTCTTGGAGTTTGTCGGTCGTGTTCATGGGATTGTTATAAGCACGTCCGGTTTTAGTCAGCGATCCTGCAAATCGAAAGGTGATATAAGAATTACTTTTTCGAAAATCAGTGGGAAATCGTATTGTAGGTAAAGTAGGCTGTATCAAAAACAAATGTTTTTTTCTGGATGCATATGTATACCCAATACATTGACGGTTTTAATTGTCAAATATAGTACTACCACGAACGCACGTTTCAGATTTTGGACCAGCTGGACACGCAGGATATCGAATGTGGAGTATCGCGCTCTGTCATCCGGCATCGGACTGGTTTTATTCCAGTTTCCGCAAGCGAATTCATAAAAGTCATCGCATGGATTGACATCCCTGTACGATGCACATTTATCACTGATATCGTATCAGTTCCTGTTAGACATCGGCTTTGATGGTCTGCTTAGTGCTTACCTGTTCATATGGGCCACGAGTGTTCCAGCTACAATAATGAACACTTTTATCATTAACAACACATTTGACTGTGCACAACGTATCTTTCACGGCTGATATTCTATGATAATTAATAATACTCATAATTCATAAATAATAATAATACAAATAATATATATCATACTCTATATATCTGATTAATGCTAATATTAATAATATATATATAATATATGTGCTTAAAATTAATCATTCCCAATACTAATATATGACCAATTTGGATGTATTTACATGTATTCAAAAAGTAAGTATTTTAAAAGTATAACCAAACACAAACTATAAGCATTACAAGAAATCGAACAGCGGCACTATACCTGCGGCAACACACTGCGGTGTCAAGCATATGTTAATGCTTCGGTCTATCTTGCCTTCATTGGGATCTGAAAGTGGTTATCATGGTTATGCAACATCTACAAATGACTAAAGTAACAAACTTATTGTTCCCACCTTTTGTCAGCTCCTGGACAAACAAAACAATAAAGGTGATGGACAGCGCCAGAAGAACCACCATAATACCCGCAATCCATTTCCCAGCGTTGGATTTCTTTTTTGGCTCGATAATCCTGCGAAAACATGTTTGTATTGTGACTGGCATTTGACCTTATCCAAAAACACAAAAAGTTAAAATTTAATGATCACAATGGAATAACTTACATTTCACTGCTGTCCTTGCGACTCTGCACGGTGATGGTCATTTTCGTCGCTGTATTTACAAAAGACAGTAAAAATCCCTGCGGAGGACACTGCCGATAAAATTCCGCAGGTTGGATTAATACGGAATAAAGAGGGCAGGAACAGTGCAAATGTGTGCAATGGTGGCTTATGATTGCCTGTAATTTCCGTTTTTACAACATGGACAACGATAAAGCCGACAATTGATGCCTGTCGTATGGAGATATCGCCGTGCGTTAACAACTGATAAGCAAACAGATTAATGGAACAGGCTAGCACCTGCCTGATTGCAGTATATTATTGTATACGAGTACTGATAAACAAAACGGGAATGTGATACTAGCTGCTGTAGAATACAATCCGTGTGCATCCATTTGCAAGTACTGTACGTGTACATCTTTCTTGTTCTAATAAATCGATTGGCCGGATTATCAGCTATGTGAGAATTGAGCTCAGACATTTTATAATGCATAACAAAATACGCCGCGACTGTCTGTAAAAGCACAGCGCAAAACAAAATTATTTTTATAAACTAAGATTTTTTTAATTTTAAATTTTTTTATAAATTAAGCCTTTTTATAATCTAGTTTTTATTTTATATACTAGTGCGAAGTATGTATACTCATTTTACTAAACTGTGTCTTTTATAAGTATGGACTTTCAACACTGTAGAAAGGAAAATTCCAGGCGTTTTATAAGTATGGCTTCGTACTGGACGAGTACCAAAAGTCATTTCCTTCCGACGAACAATAAACTATTTGCCGAATATTTATGTATTCGGAAAGTATTTTTATTTTCTTTCTGATAAGGTACTATTCTTGTGGCGATGTCGATTATGAGATTTACTGCAATTTTTAACTATGATCAGGTTTTTTAATTTTAACTGCGTCATTATCTGTAGTGCTAAACGCACTTACTGTATTTGTGTGTACTCGTACTGGTCTCGGCAATACTGAGTCGAGTAAAATGTGCAGCCTATTTTTTTCTGCTGACTAAACCCGAAATGATTGAAAAAGTCGGCGTTGAACACCACCAACATAGAAACAAATCCTAGAAATTAAATACCAAAATCTTTACCAGACACAATAGATCGAGCGGACGTGCGTAGCGGCATATACTACGTAGTACATTACTACGTTCCCTATAAGCTTTATGTATGTACGGTTAAATTTATGTATACCGTGTTTCTTTGAAATTTCGTTCCTTTCTCCAGGAGAATTAGGGTTTTACGTAGAGAATTCATATTTACGTTCATCCATATAATTATATGTGCCTTGGAGTTGAGGTACTGTGAAGACTAATAAGATACCCGTTACTTTTAAGAGACTAGACATCTGTACCGCTTAGGCGACAAGCTTTTTTAGAAATCACAACCATCACGATCCGCAAACTTCCTGTAGACACCCGAGCTCGGAAAATTGAATAAGCATATCAGAAAACTTCCGGTTTGTAAAATTTCTGCAAAAAAAAGCACTATCCGCTGAATTTTTTGATCGTCACCTCTCTACATACAGTACATATCCTTTACGCGTGCTCATTTGAGTTCTGAAACTGAAAGCCGTTTTGACAAAATGCAAAAGTCATAATTTGGTACTGTATTCTTTCGGTTATGGAATTCTGATCTCGATAAGTAATTTCGATTCCACAGAACATGTTTTATATTTAAAACTGTTATGAATACTGCGAGGAGGTAGCTACTTGGCCGCTGATGTCGGTGCCAGGAAAATACAAGCAGAGTTGCTCATAACGCATATTTTTTCCAGAATATAAAGTGACATCATACAAAGTTACATTTTCGCCAGGGTCTTGGTTTCCACTCCAGAAAATCCCCAAAGAATGACGTTTGTGGAATCATAAAACGGAAAATACCATTGAAACATTACGAGTATCTTTTTCTGGGTTATTGCTGTATACGATACTTTTATATAGTCACCCGGTCAAGTTATTTTCTTGTAACGCGAAGAAAAGAACGTGGGGAACATTACGGGCACGACAGTTATTGTTCACATGCTCACAACCGATGAGACCCTTGGGACTGCACAATCTGGATCATTTTGCGTGTAAACCCGATGATGTAAATGTTTTGTATTGTCGTAAAATAATTTGCTTGCCACGACCGTCAATTGGATGTAGCGATATGCCATTGGTTTTAAAGTGGATGAGTCATTTATTAGTGATCTATCTCCCGGTATATAACATGATAAATAGATCTTTGGGATGTAAATTACAGGACAAAGACTACAATCTAAACATTTCCGCAAACTGTCATAATGTGAAGGTTGTGATTGAAATCTTGTATTGATGAGTTTTACAATGTAAGAAAATGATTTTTCGCATAAATCTGTGATCTTTTTGAAAAATAAGGACTACCCACTTAAATTTTTCAAATTTGAAAAAAAAAACTTCTTAACTTGCAAAATTTAAGTGAAAGTCTTTATTTTAAAAAAAAACACTATTTGGTGTTTGTAAATTTGAAAAATATTTTTTTAATTTTTTTAAGTAAACTAACATATCTATTCAAGCCCGTGTATGCTTATAACAAACCCTAGTAAAGGACAAAATGCATAAACTGTTCCTCTGACAATGAGCTATGTATGGTGAAAGCTGTGTGGTTAACGTAATACTACGAAAACAATCTACCGTGCTTCAAACGTGCCAGTGTAATCGTGATGGACTCGCCGAAGAAATCGATTTTTTCGCAACATAATCGTTTTGTACACATGGGCTAATTGACAGTATCCAGAACTGTCTCTAGCTACTACAGTCATCTTGGATATTGTTTTTTAATAGCGTTACATTCACGTGGAGTTTGCCGTAGCCGGAAATGGCGACGTGTGACTCGAAACTGTCCTTTCTAAACAACAACGTGTGTCTTCTTATGCTTGTCATATGCTTTACGAACAAGTGGATTTTACCACATATTCAGAAACGACAGGATGACTTCATTATAAATTTCTGGGTAAATGTTAGCTGTGCAATGTGTACGCAAAGGATTAACCGGTACAATATCCTCAAACGCCACAGCGTTTTTTTATTTACGGACACCTAGTGTGCGGACATCATATATCAGCGAAAAACTGCAGATCGATAGATATTCTTATGAAAAATAAATGTAAGCAGACAGACAGCCGGTGTGCAAAAAAGGGATGATTCAGGAATCGATCTATGGAAAATGATTATTATCCGTATGCGAGGTTTGTTTGATATGACCGTTGCATGTTTGGTCTGTAAAACGAAAATCAGAAATTCTGTGTGATTTAATTTATGTAGAAATTGCCCATCTGATTTTTCTGATCCGCACATCAAATCTACACATCCACTGTGTAATCGTCGACCGATCCTGAAAGAAAAGAAACGAAAATTAATCTAAGTGCAGGACGTTTTTTGAAACGGCAGAGACGTTGACCTTTTCAACACATTAATGATAAATATTACCAAATTATAAAATAATTTATAAAATATAGTATAAAATTACTATAAACCAGTATAATACTCGTACACGCTTCTAAAAAGTTGTATGTAGCTACCTACAGAAATGGTTGCTTACCCGTATTGTCCATTGGTGCACTTTCGTAATACGTTGAGCTGAGTAGTTTCGCAGCCGAATCCAAGTACTTGGGAATACCATTCCGCGATAGCGGCCCAACCGTTCCTGAAGAGCCTAATGATCCTGTACTGGGGCTATCAGCCGAACTCCTAAAAACGTAATACGTGGATCGAGCAATTCATGTATATTTATTTTGTCTGAATGCAATAATAGTCTGCACTACGCTTACTAACTAAACGGAAAAGTTTCTCACTCGTAGGTTTTCTTAATAGTGATATATGTAATCATCTAAATTTCCTATATTTTTACTTAAATAAAAGAAATTTATGTTATTTTAAGCAAATCGCTTTTCAACATAAACTCTTGTTGACAACATTGGTTATGCACGTCAATTGCTCGTGTAGACGTCAATTAACAGCTTAAACTGTGCACCCGCCGTAGACGCGATGCTAAATCTGCCGATTTGCTTTTCTCTTGTAAACTAGCTAAGCGTTAAGGACAACGTTTCCCTTTGAATGTAAGGGAATCAGGGCAGTTTTTCTAAGGGATGTTACTTCATCCCGCCGGATCAAGA
>JAQGAU010002163.1:0-16392 GCA_034698045.1 Paramacrobiotus richtersi
AGTATAGCGTTTAAATGATCCCAAATAATCTTTCCCATTTAGCATGTGACCGAACCCATGATTCCGTTGTGGTGCTCCGTGGCTTAGCAGCGACATGTGGCCTTGACCTTTCCATAACAATTATCCCACTGTAAAAGCTTTCTTGTCTGTAGCTTTTGTTGGCAACATATGTGATTGCATCGTCAACAAATGTATCGCTCGGCCTAGGGAAATTACGCGGGTGTCTGTGTGTGTTTTTCATTTGTCGTCAAGAAATGTGTTATATGCACTGCAGTGTTGTAAATTATATTTTGCTCGTATGCATGTCAGATCTTGTAGCATGCACGCGTAGAGTTTTTTAGCTGCAGCTATAGGCACTCGCTATTGAAATCCTTAACTAACAGTAATTAAACTATTTACTATATGGTATGGTACAAATTAGCATACTTTTTTCATGTTTTAATACGTACATACGTAATGTAGTGAGATTTCGCACCTACAGTATATATGTCGTGCTTATATAGATCTAGAACTGGATCGGGCCGAAATACTGATAATGTAGGCCATATACATTTCAGGTTGACTAGTTAGTTTATCCACTATCGGTAGTCTTTGATTGATTGATTACCAATAATGCTATAACAAACCACAAGTAATAATTAGCGCAGCAATGCGGAAACAATTTTATTTGACGTGGAAATGTCGTCATGCCACAATTTCGGAAAATCCCATCCAGAGTAAAAGACAAGATCGAGAGCGGTTTATTGACTACAACCTTAACGACGTGCACCAGTTAACGCTGTAGATCGTTACTGAAAATTACGCGCGACGTTAACACTGACGTCGTTTCATGTAAAAACCGGTTGTCTCCATGGACTAAGAAAGGTCAAACAGCATAAGGAAGCGGTCTTTTTTTGTTGACCGAGCAATTAGATTAATTCGTTCGGTTAAACCGCAATGGCATAATACGCGTAATTCACGTCAAAATCAGATTTTATTTTGCCTCGGTTACTTAAGCGAGCAACAGTTATAAGCATGCGTGTGAAACTACATTTCGAAATCTGAGTAATTGCCGTAATTTAATTTTCATACGGGTCGCCGCCTGTGCAGCGCAAGCCTTCTTCATGAGCGACATACTCATCCTTTTTTTAGAGTTTTTTATGGCTCACCTGTCAGCATCTCCGTGAAAATGAATACAGTTATGTTCTGACCACAATTCCGTGATCCACCGTAATATCGCTTCCCGAGTAATCTGCGCACATATAGCTATTATAAATTAGCTATGATCTATTGTGCATCGTGACCGGTTTTTGAAACTACTACTACCACGTATATATTAATATTGGTATACGATATAATTATACTGTGCATTCAAATAAATGATGATCATGATGATGATAAATAAATTATGATCAGTAACTGTTATGAACAGCATAAATGTTACAGTAGGTCTCCACTCTCCACAGTTCTTGATTTTTACTGATCATGAGCCTCTTAATCAAAAAGGTTTATAACTTCGTTACGAGAAAGTAACAGCACAATGTAATACAACAATATTGATCTAATCGAATTAACCCCTAGATCGCCGCAGCATCATAAATTTCATATAGTAACAAGAAGGCACCGGCAGTCGGCTAGATCGGAAAATACTTGAGATGAAAGGCACAGTCGAAAACCTTTCTACACTTGTTGTCACAAGTATGTTTGGTTTCCAGTGACACATGAATTATGCAAAATCGTTAACCCTTCTAATATTGCTGGACACGTTACAACAACGGCACGGAATACAAGCGAACTATGCTAGTAGCGTATGGTTTCAGTATTAGCAAGACAGTATTACTACCGTCCACGAATGTATGTTTTTATTGTTAGCTCATACTTCTCGATATAATCTGCACACAAGTTTTAATGCAGCGTTACAAAAATCTGCGACCCGTTCTTCTATGACTGACAAAATCTTCGGCTGTTTTTTTGTTCTGTATTTAGAGTTTTGTACGAGACGGAAAGATTATAATATTTCCAGAATTCTCAAAAAATCACCAGAAACTGAATATTTCCAGTTAAGCATGAAGCATTTCAAATAAAATCTATACAAGGCTGTGCTAGCGGTAATTAGTGCTTTATATTGTCTTATGGGTCCCGTATGTCCATTGATGTACTCTACTCTTTGATCGTCATATATGCTTTTGAAGAACGTATCCTCTGAATACGGTAGTTTCCACCTGCAATAAGACGTAAAAACAGGAACATGCCTGCGGCTTTATGTTCTTTTAACCCATTATCTTGCACGTTCCTGGCATACGGTACTTCAACTCACTTGCATTAAATTTACGGTCAGTGATGCGCCGGTCGATATGAAAGTGGATCCTAACTTCCAGGTAAAATCGACACATTCTCTCCGTTTCACAATGTTGCACGGCATGTCGACGGTATCGAGCATGTGTAATGTTTTTTGTACAATTGGAAAAGCATGTTGAACAGTATACACACGACAACAAACCATGATTGTAAAAAAGGAAAGCCGCACATTAATAATCGGATTGATTAGAGTGGGAAGCCGGGCTTAAGGTCACGCACAATCCCATTATCACGCAGCACACAGCGCATCCGCTCCATTTGAGCTCCCTAATGAACGCCGGTTATTAATCCCGAGAAATTCAAGTGTTTGTGTCATCCTTGTATATGTTGCGCATATACTGTGCAGACACCCCTTTTCCACGACGACCGGCGCGCGCAGTCGTCCCGAAGCATATAGCGGTTTGATACATTTTTCGATACATTTTCCTTTGTCCTATTATACGAGATACCAGTATCGTCTTAATAACTTTAATCAGCAATCACCATGTGACATGCTGGAGGCCAGAAAAAAAGTAATTTGTGAATGAAACAGCTAATCTGAATAGGATTTACCAACATGAACACCGGCTTATAGTACATTCATGCGTGAGATTGCACAGCATCCCAGAGCACGTGCCCTGTTGTTGTTTCTCCACATTTATTTAAAAATATTTCGGGGAATTTATTGCACATTACACGAAGGGGCTCTTCGAACGGGGGAAGCGGGCTCGTCTGGTAATGCGACGGCACCGGTTCGGTTGCCGGTGCGGGAGAGCTTTTTCTTGCGGGGAAACGAAGGTGTCCGTTTAATAGCTTCCAGGGGAACATCTAATAAATTTGGCACTGACTGCCGTCTGGGAACGTGTGCGGCCAATGTGCGACTGCTGGCGGCTTCGCGAGTCGATGCATTTATCTGCAGGATCATCTCTGCAAACCGGTAAACAATCTAGTTAACCTCTTTTTTTTAAGAATGTGCAATCAATAATTTTCCGGGAGATGGATACTCACGATCGAAAATTTTTTGTGCGCTGTTTGGTTCCTGGATCGAGCATGAAACAAAGCCGCAGTCTTCCCAGTCGCAATGGACCTGTTCGATAATAGAATGTTAGAGAGGTGACAAAGCATCGTTGTCAACTTGTGATGATTAAATCTATCAAAGGCTAATTCAATCGAAGCGGTTTTGCAGTTGTTTAATTCAGTTAAATTTCAAAATGCAAATAAAAAGCTAAAAAGTTTACGACTGCTCATACAGAAAAAGCAAAGCGGTTTCAGTTAAACTGCAACATAATTTAAACGTGTTAACGTTACTGTATCGTATGCATATGTAATACAGAACGTATGTATTATTCATAAGCAAATTGCAATAATGTAACTCATCAGCATCGCAATAATGGTATTAATGCGATGCAGTTAATTGAACAACAATAATCTACATATGCAGAGTATTTTCACATAATTTTAAATGAATCGCATTGTTTTTTGTATATAAAGATTGTTTACTGTATATTCCAAACTCACCACAAGTTCAGCGTAAGCGGTGTCGAAGCTCCATTGATTCTTGGGAAGATCGGTTTTATTAGCCACAACAAGGATTGGAGGCTGATTAGAACCGGGATTTTGCGACTGCTTAATACGGAGAATTTCCTGCCGTAGTTCTTTGACGTGATCAAAGGATTGCTCGCAATCCACGCTACTGACAAGAATGAAGGCGTGCGCTTGGCGGATGGCTAATTCACGCATAGCCGGAAAATTTTGATAATCGGAAGTATCCAGTAATTCGACGGTTACGACATGGCTAAATTCCGTGAATTCGATATGGTGCATTTCATTTGAGCTGTGTCGTGACTTCTTTAATGATCTACAAATTAAACATAATTGGTTTCCTTAATTTATCTGTCTGTGCAGTCGAGTGTGCGCTGCCTGGTAAGGTCTTGCACATTACGTGACCGCCCGCTCTACTTCTCCTGTTTCGGACAAATTAATTAGCATCTAAAAATTATTAGAAACAGTAGATCTTTGCTCTAATTTTCCGTGTCCTCATATTTTAAAATATAAATGCCCTTTAACAGCAAATGTTTTTCTAATTTGATTTATTTGAATTACGCACGGCTGCACGCATTCAGATGAACGTACGGGTCAAGAGGTTAACAAATTGAATATAGGGCATCAAACAGTTCTGCAAACCAATATGTGAATAACACTGAAAAAATTACTAAGATTAATGAGAACCCAACGTGCACTTCCAGTCTTTCTTTTAGCAGCATTTTCATACGTCATGCCTGTTTATTCCCGATAGTAGCTAACGTAGCTCATATTTAACCTAGCATATTTGACAAAAACAGTAACAGATGGAATGCGAACGAAATGCGCTAGATGCCCCTTGTTAATCAAACATTTTATCTCTCGCGACCGCTAAATCTATTTGACGTATCAAACCATTTTTACGTTTGCCGAAGCCTTGTCTACGTTAATCATTCTAGCATGTGTTGCGCCGGTTGCTGAGTCCTTCTGCCAGGAACTTTATAGTAACTTAGTTTTCAAATTGCAGCCTAATGCATTTTGCACTTCATACATTATTATGTGCTGCAACTAACTACAATAGTTGTGCAAAAACTTGCACTACATGCGCCGAAGGCAAAGGAACCGTATATAACGTCTTACACGATAAATTTAGAGCGCATTTGCATATGTACTGACCTTTGTCGCACGAATTGGTTCACCAGTGCACTTTTTCCAACACCATCTACAATCAATCGTTCAACTTAGCATTCTGTTTTTACTAGGTAATATATAGAGTTAGATTGCAACTTACTTGAGCCCAGCATAACAACCCGGAAAGTGTCTTTCGCGATGTTTTCCCCGCCATCACTTTTGGTGGCCTCCACAGTTCGGCGAATGGGCCGCGGTGACACCATGGCATGTAATGAATTGTTAGGTTTTAGTGGCATTACGAACGGTAGATGCATTAGTCTCACGGATGTTAAGGAAATAAAAATCGGGCAAATCCCAAGTTAATGGCTGTAGATTAATTAACAGCGACAAACCGAGAGGTATAGAGTGATGATCTGAAGAGTAAATTCGATTTGTTATTTGGCGCGCTTATATAGGCACCTGAGTGAGTGCGGTTACCATCGATTTGGCCTTGTACGTACAACCATAAGGTTTCCGGTGTGTGTCGGATTACCGTTCCCCCTTGTCAGGAACGGAATCATGGGACTTCCTCAAGAGAGCGGATCTTAAATCACACGTCAGCTCCGCCCCTGCTAATGCCCATCCGTTTAATGTCCCAGGGTAAAAACGTGCGATTTTAAATTGTTAGCGATTTAAAATCTTTTTATCATGCTGTGATTTTGTTTCGTGAATCATATGATGCGATAATCCTCATCATCAGATCGAAAAAAATGAACATTTTACCACGGGTTTACTTCACGGTTCTTTTCGTGCTGTGATACATGCACAACCAACTTTGACTCATATTAAACGATACTGTGGTGTATTTTGCGCACAAAAGTTATACTCGCATCTTTATAGTACAGTACTTCCTGTTAATGTTGTTCTATTCTAACGTGCTGCAGCTATACAAATCTCAAAGTAAAAACAAATTGCATAACTGTGGAAGACTGCCGTGCAGTCACAAAAGCGACGGCAAAAAGCCATCCTTTTACAGGCTCGTGATTATTTCTTGTAACTAGATTGTCCGCAGCAAAATGGCTGGTGTCGTTTTTTCGCACTTCTGCCCTGGTGATATCCAGGGATGTTCGCTTTAATTGGCGCTTGATCCGGTGATCCCACATAATACAGAAAAACCTGTTACGCATTTTGTTAGACCGATTAATACGTCAGATTTTTTTCCAGGATTTCCACGTCACTGGATATTCATAATTATTCTAGCAATCAGTCCATGGATGTATCGACGTAGCACTTGTTCCGTCACATCATATACTTAGGCTGCCTTGATACGCGAAAGTCAAAACCGGCAGACTATGTAGTGGTACCAGAAATGCTAGGCAATTAGTAGAACGAATATGCCCTTGCAATTGTGCTTCAAAATAAAATGACACTGCCGAAATATGCATGCACTACACAATACATAATATAATAATTATGTCCAATGTGCATTTATACCTGACAAACTTATGCAATACTATTCGCATTTTTGGTGCCTATTTACCGGTACCGCATCATTACCATTACGCGTATATAACTTACTGTTAGGTATGCAGTGCATTAATTAGTAGTAGACATCCACGTAACGTGAGTTCTGATGCGATTCTTCGCTAATCAATACTGGACACTTAGGCAGGTGGATTTATGTAATTACTGCATATAATGTATTGTTAAAAACCTAAATCATAATTGCATATCATTAAATTAAATGAGCCTCGACTTCTTTCGGGGGAATCCAGGTTGGTATTTACCAACCTGGATATAGTCATAGTACTTTTCATATCGATTCTTCCTTTACAAATTACAACGCCCTACCGTAGCTTGTTATGGGCATTATAAGAGCAATCCTGAACCAGCTTCCTGAAACAATTATTTCTACATTACATTCTCGAGCTACATTGATCGTCGGCACGTATTTTTCAGACAAACAACCGGTACCGATGCCTGGATCAAAAAGGTCGTCTTTTTATAGTATATAAGAAGCTATATAATAACATTATATAGTGTTCTGGTGCTTGCAATTGGTAGATGCGTTTTCATCTCGCAACTTTTGTTTTTGTCAAGTGAACTGTGGTTTATTGAAGACCACTGTCAAAACCTGTTAGTGTTGATTTTACTGTAAAATCACATGCATGCATCCAAAAATCATTATTGTTATCACAATGTTAATTATGGACAATAGCAATATTTCGTGGTAGAAATGTGTTAAAATTTTTTCAAATCTTTCATTATGTGGTAGAAATCTTTCAGACATAGTTGCAGTTTTACAGAGTTAAAATGACGAAAGCACTTAATTACGCTGTATAACTATATATAGTACCTAAGTTGCTGCGCTTTGCTGGCTTCAATTAACATAATACGTTTGATAACGTGCAGAAGCAAAATTCAGACTACGACTGCTGCAGTTTTCGTTATCGCTAAACATGTGACGTAACATCTGCTCCAGTTTATCCAGGTTAAAGTTTGCCCGCCTTCGAATATGGCTATACATCAAGGCTTCGCCGGATCACATTACGTTACGTCGTTCAAAAACACGAGTTTTCTAGTACAGTACGTAACTTGTCGCGCATGAACAATTAGCGCTGACCTTCCGACAGCAAGCGAGTATGCGTTCTGCAGATGACACATGGCTTATTGAATTATTGGCCTAGCAATTGTAAGTAGTACTAAACTAATAGTTATTTGTTCTAATTGTTCATAATTCTGTTACGCTATCTGCAAAGCACTATTAACTGGAATTAATCATATATAATAATTGCACCCGAATGACCGGAAACATGATAACTTATATAGGACGTTCTACAATTGCAAGAAGTGCAATACGATGCAAGATTCTATACGATTATTTTAATACTTTTTTGTTGGTTTTACGAATACAGATGATCGGAATATGCCTTTACAACTGCACAGACATATTGTGTCCGCAGTCCGAACACTGGGACAAAGCCGGTTTCGGAGTACTAACCCTGACTACATATGCATAAATGGTGTTCCGTCGGCTTGTAAACAGCTCCAGGCGGTTATCCTGCATGGAGATTTCCGTAAAGTGTTTTCCGGTGGCACTACAACCATTTTCACAAACGAGCGTACGCTAAATTGGCTGCGATCATGACCTCGTAAGGTGACACGTCTGTCTATGGAAGTTTATGAATATGGCTGAATAAACTGGGTTCACAAACATTTCCAGGAAATTTCAACGCCGCCAGGGATGTTGTTATGATATATATATGCAAATAATAACACGTGCTTGTCGCGGGTGCCTTTAACCTTCGATTGTTATGTAGCGGCAAAGTTCTGTGTTGTCTGGCACGCGAACATGGGACCGTGACTGTAATTTCTTTATAACTTGTGTCGCGAAGCACTATCGCATGCAAAGTTATCGCATACTTAGTGGCAGTCTGACACTGCACTGGGAAAACATTTTGACAAGAAGTTGTACAAACAGGTAGAGGACATCTATTAAACAGTGCAAAATACGTTAGAATATTCGCGTCTTCATATTGCGCATTACACAATGCTGTACATGGTAGATATGTACAAACATTTTTGCATACAGATTAAATTTATTCGTAGAACTTGCATAAATTAAATGCTCAAATTCTTAACGGACTTTAATATAATGTAATAATAGATCTAAACTGCTAAATTAGAATTTGGCAGAGTTTCGTGTTGGCATACTGTCGAAAGGAACTGTAGTGCTCCTTAGACGGTGAGAGGATGTCCCGGGAGAAATGACCAGTTTTAATATTGGCTTTTCTACAACGACAAAAACCTAGTCGAAGGCTGTGGCACATAGTTGTATCTCATGTTAAGCACCATCACGAAAACAAAGGTTTTGTTTACGTTCTATATTCCTTTTATTAATCAACAGAAATTGACGTCTGCATTTTATGTCTACAATATTTAAAAAATATTCCTGCAACTTATACAGACATTACTCATGTACTATAATTATTTGTGACCGACTAAACTCAGTAATTTTGGCACCGTTTTGTATGGTATGGTTGACGTAAAATGGGACCACACATCTATATTGCGTGTCCATAGAACTCAACCGTTAACACGATGAATAATTCCAAAGGGCTACCATAATTGCCTTCGTTTCCTGATTTTACCTGTGAGCCTCGCTTGAAACGAAAACAACACGCGCCGGCGTGGACTGCATTAACAGAGATCGTAAGAGTTCCAGCAAGTACACTTGACTGATAGCATTCACTTGCGCAGCACTTTCATAGCCGTCTTCCGTTTCTACGTGGCTTCCGCCAAACATTCCCGCATTGAAAATCAAAACATCCAAGCGCCTACGCAAATGACACGTATTTTGTTAAAACCGACAAGCGTACATGTCCTTTCAAACGTACATGTACTATTTTTTATGTAAAAACGGCATATAAAACAAGAAACCACTGCAAAATAATTCAGACATGAAAGCTTGAAAGTACTTACTTATATTTGGCAATAAAATCATCGGCGAACTTCTTAACATCTTTAAGTGAATTCATATCCAGTGGCATATACTCCACAATAGCACCAGGATGATTTTTGATGATGGAGTGAACCAGATTGTTTCCTGCATCATTGTTCCGACCAGTGAAGACAACGTGCCCACCGGCTTGTGCTAGTGCCTCAACCGTAGCCGTTCCTGCATGATACATCATTTCATCACGACTTATTCAAAACTGCAAGCAATATCGTTCTACACTTTAATGTTACACACACAGAAAGCTTGCGGTAAGTTTCCTCTATATACAGTAATAATTAACCATTATTTTTTTGTCGCCGGCTGTTCTAGTTCTGAAATCTGCTAATTCTTACCTATTCCAGACGTTCCACCAGTGACCAAGAATCGTTTCCCTTTGATATTCTCGTTGGCAAGGACTTCCACAGCAGTGCTCCTTCCGTTAAATTTGCGGACCAACTTTTCCGACATGGTCTTATGGAGTTTGAACGCAGAAAAAAATATAAATCTTCGGAGACAACAGTTTTACTTTAAATTTACGGAACCTTTACTGTATCCAGAATAACTCTTCAACAGATAAATCAGAAAACAGCCACCCGTTTACACCAATTAAACGGAAGTAGAATAATTAGAGAGCACTTTGAAGTATATTGCAGACTGCAGTGAATAATAGGCAGAAATCGGCTTATCAAGTTGCGGTATCTCCACGGTGGCGGTGGTCACGTTCCGAATTTTCACATCCATGATAACCAACTTAAATAATACGTCTAATCTGACTGCGTTCAATTAGTCTCAACAGAGAGATAATTATTCGGATCCAGTAAACCTGCAATTTAAATTAGCAGAACTTTCTAAATTATTTGCAAGAGAAGGATACAAACGGTAAGTCCGCAGCACGCTGAGCACACGACAGATCGGAATTTTTTAAGTCCGACGATGCATCAGTCACTGTTTTATCTGCTTAACAAACCGGTTACGTTCTATGGAACTCGCAGTCAGTGTCAGCTCCTGAGTAATCAACCTGATTAATATCTAATTTTTGACGCTTACCTACAAGTAGGCGTACAGTTACGTGCTGCTGTTGCAGAAATATAAATGCTATATAAACTATAATAATATATGGAATAGGGGACATTAACACACGTCTACCAATGAGAGGAAACACGTATACATATGTGTATGGATAAGTTGGCCAATAAATAAATTAAAGCCGTGCTCTCAAATGTCAACAAAACAATGACGGATGAAGTTCGAAAGCTTCGAACCATAAGGATTAATCAAACTTAAGAATTTTGTGAAATGCTTGTTCTGTTAATTTCTATCTCCTGCAGTTCACCAGTTTGACAATTAACGTGCATATATATAAGCATTGCGGTACCTATCTGCATGACAGTACCCTGTTATTAAATTTTGTAACAAGGATAAGCGTATTCCAGCAAGGGCCGGACGTAAAACGCCACAGGCTACACATAGCTACATACTGACTCCTTGTTCTCAAACAGGAAGAATAAGGTGAATCACAAACGTAACACAGAAGAACTGCAGTCTCAGTTTTCTTTCCAATGGCGGACAGATGGAATATGAGCAGCTTATGAACGACCGAAGTATAGCATTAATAAGTAAGCACATGCAACTCGAAAGAGCCCACTGGTCAGTTACAACTGAATAGAGCTGTATAATTATATGAAATAAACAGAATCTCTAAAAATGGAAAACGATACTGGCCATTACACAGTGGTAGTGGAGAGGCACAATACAAAGGTATCACATTAAAATAAAGGACCACTTTAACAAATAAAATGCCGTATCTCCTATCACAAATGGCATTTGTCGGGAAGGTTATCCTCGAAAGCCTCATGGCGCTCATTATCGTGTGCCACATAGGATGAATACGTGTCGAATACTAAATTCAACAGACTGACAAAAAGCACACGGTACTGCGGCGTCAGGAAGTAAAAATTAATATACTGAGCAGGTGCGTAGATAAAGGAGCTGGTCACGTATAAATGCGCTCCCTTTGAATACAATTCCTCCAGAAACTCATGTAACCGTTTCCGCTCCACCAGAGCCAAAATGCCAAAGAACAAGACAAACTGCGCAGGTGCTGAAAGATTATCCAAAACCACTTTCCGTGTGAGAGATCGCAGATCCCGTCCAGGAAATCGCCTATCCAGAAAGGCGTACAAATGATGCGCATAAGCGCCTGTTGCGAAACCGGCGTATCCCATCTTGAATATCCTGTGTTTGTGGAATTCAGACTGGCGTTTGACAAATATTTCATAGCTTTGCTGGATGATATCCCCTAGGACCAACATTCCCGAGGAAATGCAACAGTCCACAAAGAACTTCCGATTCAGAAACCAACTGCGCGACAGCTGAATCACCCGATTCACACGGTAATGCATTATGCAGCCTAGCAGGAAAAATCAACGGGAACAAATGGTTTATTCCTCACATTCTCAGCATAATGAAGAAATCCACGATGAATTCAAAAAAGCATCAATAAATCTATTATTTCCAGTTCATAATAGAATTCATGCTGCTGTATAGAAAGGGCCAAGCTGCCAGTGCGCCTTAACTGCATGTAGCTCGGAGCTGTGCATGGGAACCCTTTGGTTTAACAGCACAACACGAGCATATTTATAGCTGTACCAGCTAGAGTTTATTGATTTTCTGCGCAAGTTTCAGTTTAGCCGTTACATAACTCGGATATGCACGTGATACAAGTCATCTCTAACATTTAGCTTTTGCCTATGGAAACAAATCCCTACAGTCATGCCTGTCTGGGCAGCCGGAAAAGGACAAGGTCAAATAAAAAACAAACTATCACAAAGTATGTAAGTGCAGCTGTTTTATGTTGGGCTGTACCCCATATTGGCTCAGCACGCCTACGGACAAATTTACTTCCAATAAAAAACTGCAGAGTACAGAGTTAATGTTATCCGATGCGAAAAGCAGCGAAATTAGACAAAATTCTGCAGAAACGCGAAACAAGCAGCAGAGCATACGTATTGTATGCAGTAGAAACTAACAAAACAAATGGGACGCCTAGCATGCACGAATGCTTCAAGACCGGCCATACTTCTCCGAATACAAATTTCACCACATACGATAACCGCTTTAGATAAACTCATCAGATTAGCAAACAAAACGGACTGTAACGTTTCTAGGCTGGAAGCTTGAATTCCTTTCCTTTCAAAACTGCAATTTAAAAGAAAGTGCTGTAAGAAAAAACGCTGCCCGATCGAACAAACTGTAGGCACACTAACCTTTGGTAATGTAAAGGTAGAAGAAGTCAGCGTACAAAACGGTCTGAATGATGCCGGCCACAACAGCAATACCATCAAAGAAATCCTCCGCATAGAAGCGGTAGATCCAGTTGAGAATGTAAAAGGCCCGATAAGATCCCAGTGCAAACAGATAATGGCTGGTAATGGTCTCCGCCTCCCCGGTCTTGCTCACCATAAACAACTGAGGCAAAATAGCTACCGATTCCAGATAAATGGAGAAGGTCCAAAGCAACTATAGAAAACAAAATAACCTAACTGCACCATAATCCAAAATTCCAGTACACAAACAAACCAGAAAGCAGCTTAAATTAAACCGCGTAATTCATTATTCAGAAAAACAGCAGGTAAAAAGCACAAAAGCGAACAGAAATACTACTGTAAGTTCCTTTTTCCAAACTACTTCCAAATAAACTATCAGTTTTTCTCAAGTGGAGATGATTTTCCCTGCTGCATGACTGCACAAAAAATGAAACGTATTCATCCTGATATACTATTCTGCAGCACCTTAGCCCAAATATTGCAACCTCTGAATGGATTTTATGCTGAATTTGGAAATGCACAGTAACACATGTCACCCGCTCAGCAATGCATCAAACTGACCTCTACTGGACTGTAATCATGGTTGATGAGCAAGGACAGAACCAAGCACGGTATCAGCAGAAATTCCACACGGAATGTGTCGTGATTGTAGTCGTACGTTGCCTACGAGAAGAAAAAACAAATAAGCAACTACAGCAGACTGAGCCGTCGTTAACATCCTCGACATTTCATTACTATATGTCAACGACACATCCCCGAAACGCTTGACGAAAGGATTAGTTCCCTATCACCGTAACTGCTGAAATCTCACTTTTAGGATTAAAAGTAACTGAAACTGGTAGGTTTTCGCAGTCGATACGAAGTAGTCCAAACATTTACTGCCGAACAAAACGTATATAAAAGATTACGTAACATAAAGCGCGCAAAACTGTAACTAACAACGGAAGCAAGTGTATGCAGCAACACGTATGTACGTTCAACAGAAATTAATGCCCAGCCCATAAAAGAACAGCGCACCAACCTAACCAGAAATAAACATTTAATGTACCATCTGGAAAAACAGAATCACCGGCCACCAGCAACATCAGGAACAAGGACCGAAATGATTATAGAACGAGACATTTCTAAACAGAAACAGCACCAATATCTCTTACCTTGAACTTGAAGTAGATCAGATAGACCGTCGCAAATGAAGAGACCAAAAAAAATATTTTCATTGCCGAGTTGTAAACCGATACGAAGGAGAAAAACAGATCCAAGTAGCGCGAGGCGTAAACCAGCGCAAAGAGGATCTGACTCTTTCCGGAAATACCTAAAATATCACAGAATCAATCATCAGCCGATCATTGTTGTTAATGGATCACAATGCACTTCAAATTACGGATAGCAGTGAACCACCGGTAACAACAACTAGCGTTCAACAAGTAACTAGATCCAAGTATTTTTCAGAGATTATGCACATTCCCAAAGATGCAAATACTTATACAGATGATAAAACCTCCAGTGCAGTTCGTCGTGAGCTCGACTCTTAATTTCCACAACGACCTTCGTCCCACGATATTGCAATAGGCATTACGCATAACAAACCTTTTTATGTTTAAACCGAAGCTGTTTTCGTTTATAAACAAAATTGTATCGTAAAAGAACAAAGCTCTCAGCTGTTCGAGTATCTAAAGCCAAATGCAAATACCCTGGCAATGAAATTGTAAAATAATAGTTGAATAGTACTCCATGATCCAGTGGAATGAACTAAAATTTCGCTTCTTTATCAGTCTCACACACCAAAAGTTCCTTCTGAGTATCTCTTCATTTTACACCTTCGCTATGATACTAAACGCGGCAGTGTTTCTGGCTGGATTACAAAAAAACAACAGAAAAAAGCACCGGAACAGCAATACGCACCGGCGCAAGATCGAGTTTTCCAGATCTTCAACAGTAGGATGACGATGGCGACCAAGTGGGACAGGTCCCCGAGAAACCGGAACGCGTTCATGATGTAAGCTTATTTTACAGTGATTCCTCCCAATATGACAATCCCAGGGGTAAAATACCGATGATCTGTTGCAGGTTACTTCATGCCACAACAACGCGGTATCCGATCAGACGAATCTGATTTTGTGACGTGGCTCGAGATCGTGACGAGCACGAAATATGGGCCGAAGAGTAGCACAATTTATACTTCAGAATCTGAAATTCTGAGTTGCTAACACAACTTGACAACAAGCGATTGTTGATGATTACGTTGACCTCAGTATCAAACTGTACCAAAAGACACCGAAAACTACAGTGGGACCACAACAATTAGGAAAAAACTGGGACCATCGAGAGATGGATATTCCCACGTCATCAGTAAAGAGCAAACTTCACACTGCAGCAGCGTACGTGAAGGATGCGTCGAGGTCAGTACCTAGTGGAGTAACGCTATGAAGATATGAAAAAGTGGTATACACACCTGCATGAATCATCAGTTTTACAGCCTCTATGACGTTTAGACTCACGAAGAAAAAAACACCGCGAAAGCCAATGGTTGTCAAACCAAAATCATAAAAGTGCACTATAAACCTCATTAGCGTTCAACTCTCATCAGCATGCTTTTCTTGAAAGTTATAATTCCCACTTAGGAAGTTTATTTTACACCCCCCACTTAAAACCAAGCCTGAACACTGCACCATATCCATACACGCAGCCACCGTGTTTACTGTTTAGGCGGTTTCCTCTGCCCAAATGAACGATAATAATATGAAATAATGATCTGATATCAAATCGCTAAATGATTTGATATTAACTAATTTATTAATTCGAACGATGCAAAAAATTCAGATGGCTCTGTGTTTCACAAACTATCAAAACACCCACAAAATGTATTTCATCTGGGATGCATAATAACATCACAACAAAATATATAGTTCATAGTGAGATATTGCTACAATTCTTTACGAGATTGTGGCATTATTTCCGGAATGGAGTTGCTCGGAAAGAAGAACTCCAGAAAAAAGGAAAACCAATTGAACCCTCCAAAAAGTCGCTTGTTAACAATATACGAGCAAACCAGAAAGAAAAACAAAAAAGCCAAAGTAATGAGAATTTTGTCCGTAAACTGTCTCCGGTCGTATTTATCTATGAGCCGTCCACCTTGCTGAATTGTTGATCCCATGCTGTGAAATTCATCGGTGATTTTGCCTAATGTCTCCGACGATGTGGCTGGAAAACGGTAGAAATATTTAATGCCAACGAACTGAATTAAAAATGAAAGTGAAAATCACGTACCAAGGGTTTTAATCGACTCCCCACTTTGCTCTACTTGCCGCGCCAAATTCCTGGTCAGACGTACAAGATCTTCCGTGACATTGGAGCTCGCTTTGACCATTTCATCCTGCGTCATGTGGTTTCGGGCACCGGGAATATTTTTGGAACTGGTGGTGTTTGTGGTGCCAGTCGCTGGCCTGTCCAGTAATTCGTACCGTGACTGCTTCTCAAGAATGGTCAGCCTTTGTGCCACAGCGGATCGTATTTCTCCCTGCAATCTATACGTCGACATCTCCGTATGCAGAACTGTACAAAAACAAAAAGCTCTGTGGCTTACGACTTGAACTGCTTGGCTCTTTCTTCTGCTTCTGTTTT
>JAQGAU010002164.1:0-16387 GCA_034698045.1 Paramacrobiotus richtersi
GTGGAATCTAATGAAGCGTTAGGAATTGGCGGCAATTATGCAAAAATATAATAATGTCTAGTTATCGAACGTACAGCGTCGCAAATTGGCGTATGCCATTTAGATTTGTCTGTGCAACGGACGTTATGGATATACAAGTGTATCCGGTATTTTTCCGTTGTTTAGTTTTGTTTTATTTTTTTTTAAACTGTAAATATTTTCTATCGTAAATAATTTGTTGATTTATTTAGAACTAATCCAAATGATTTTTACATAATTATTGAAATACAAATCAATGTATTGAATATATTTATTTTTCAGAAAAGAAACCCAAAGACATTCGAAAAATTTTTAAAATTATTTGCCTTATCTAACGCAAAATATTTTTATATTTCGCACCTGTTTTTTATATTATTTATATTTTTCTTTATTTTTAAGAAACGCCGGTGGTTCGTATCTGTTGCTTAACAGCTCATTTTTTTATACCAGTATCTGGCGACAACAATGTTTGTTTATATAATTTTTAAATACTGTACTGCAACGCTTTAATTTATTAATTAAAAAAATAGTATAAAAATAAATAAAATATTTTGTGTCATAGAAAACTGTTCAAAAAAATTAATTAAAATTTGTTTATAATAAAAAAGCTGTCAAAAAATGTTTGAACTGTTTATGAAAGTTTTATGTAATAGGCAAAACTGTCAACAGATTATTTAAAATTTTTGTGTAACAGAAAAACAGTTAAAAAATGTTTGAATTGTTAATAAATTTCCATTTAATAAACCGGTTTCTCATTGAAAAAAATTCACTCATAAATACAAAGCGGATTGTCTTTAAAAAAAGTTCCACTGAGATTAAGCAGGCAATGACATTGGTGTCTTCACCGCAAAACTGGAGAGAATATTAATTACAACCCGCTGACTGATTTAAACTGGGTCGATGTTCGGGGTGGTAATGGTCAGTTTGACATGTAACAAACTACCGCGCGGTTCCATCTGTCAGCAATAACCACAGATACCGACTAATCCGTACAAGCTGGGGGATTGTTATTAAAACCTCGATGGTTACGTCAACCGCTGTCACTTTCGCCTTGACCAGCATTTTTCATTTCGTCCGTCAAAATATTGTGCCAAAATAAATTATGTACTTGCACGAATAACCACCAAATTGTTCTGTGCAGTGATCCATATTTGAAAATGAGACTTGGGAAAATTTTACTTTCAAGCGATTTAAGTGGGGACGGTTTGTGCTGTGAATGTTTGTTATTTATGAAGAAATTATTGCCATCGAACAAAATTATTCGTTGTCGAATTTTGTTCTAACGTTTGCACTGCCAAATTAAAATCTGAAAATCTAACTTCAACAAAAATTCCAAAGTTGAATGACCGGTAATGTTTCTGATACAATTTCAATTTTTATGTTCATTTTTTATAATAATATTAATTGTTTTATTTTCGCACATTTACTTTAATAATAATTCTAAATTTAAATAACTTGTAAAGTTGCCAATAAAAATAACACAATTTGATTTTTCAAATTAATTTTTTGTTTTTGTTTTTGGATGTTTTGTACTTATATTTTCACTTATTTAAACTTTTGGTTTGGTGACAATGTTTTGTACCATAAACTACTGTACATTATGCGACAAACGAATTGCTTTATATTATAGTCATTTTGTCCATTATTTATAGTAAAACCAATCGCCGGCTGTTTTTTTATGTATAACAAATTCAAAACAAAAATGCACCAAAACCAAACGTTAATAAAATATCTTTTAATGCCGGTAAACTTCTAATAAATTCAAAATAAAATGCATTAAAAATATTAAAAATGTACCAAAAATAAAAGTCAATAAAATGTATTCTGATGCCGTTAAACATTTAATAAATTCAAAAAAAATGCATTAAAAATAATAAAAATTTATCAAAATTAAAAGTTAATAAAATGTATTCTGATGCCGGTAAACTTCTAATAAATTCAAAAAAAATGCATCAAAAACAGTAAAAATGTATCAAAAACAAAGTTTTTAAAAAAACTAGAATTAATTTGATTATGGTTTCATTAGCGGCATTTTCAATCAAACTATACGAACTGTCAGCTGCCAGAATGAATCCTCACCGTCAAGCGCACTTCTGCACTCTTTGTCAGTTTGGTCATAGTTTCACTTTAGAAAAAACCGTCACAGAGATCGAGAGGCAGATGGACATAAGTAGATCAAGCGGATATATTTACAGCGTGTATCTCTTGATTCGGGGGAAGAACACAGTCAGTAGCGCGTGCGATGCGTAATTGCTAGGACGTGGGCAGTCGTGCGCGGCGTAGTACACGGGCTAATCGGTTTTCCTTTGGATGTGCTACGTGCGATCACGGTGTAATTTACAAGCGATTTGATCAACGGATTTTTGATTTCGGCGATTGGTTTCCCATTCGGTTTTCCACGCGGAACCGGCTAATCGGTGGACGGAGTTCACAATATCAAAATAAATATACATAAATCCATTTAATTTAATATGTTTATTCTATTTTAATATGTATTTTTTCAAATATCTCTATCATAAATTTAAAATCATCTTATTTCTGCTTTCTAAATCTTTTCAAACTTTTCAGGTCTTTTAGTTTAAATTATCTTATCAATTTTTTCCAGTTAGATTCACTCCATATAATTTGTATAATTTGTTTAAAATAATGTTATACTTACACAGTACAGTTCTGTTTATGGGGAAACTGGTTCTCTTATCTGTTGAGAACATATTAATTATACTGTATTTTAATGTTATATTATATTGTAATTATATATATATACTTTTATTTCGAACGGTATTTCTTTCACAAATATTCCTTTAAACAGGCACGCGCAACGGAAAACGGAAAAAAGTGATAAAAAATAAACTATATTCTCATTCGTGAGAAACACAGCTGAAAAACTTATTATATGCACACTTTGCACTTATACATAAACTGCAAAAAAAATAACCAGTCAAGGTAGTGGTTGATACATCAAATCAAATTATCGCAGCTAAACAAGCGGGAAAGAAGTTGTTTACGAGAATAACGAGATTATGATTTAGCCATTGCTCTACGAAATCTCCATAATTTCCTGCAGCACATATGTAATCGAGTTGCACTGATAACTTGTTTAGTGTTGCGTGTACCACGGAAAACAAAGAAATGTAATCAGTATTCGAACGTTATTACACATAAACATTGTCACATTCCAGATGTTGTAATGAATATAGATGTTTACAAATAATAAGCACAATAATGAATCTAAAATTAAATGGCAATTAAACAAGTTCATTTCAAATTATGCCTTTTAAATATACACATTTCTATCATCGTACAAATCGCATCTATCATTCTGCAATGTGTGGAATGCTTACAAACACGCCAGGGCATCGCCTCCATTGAATATCGAGGCTGTAATCATATCGATTAAATTCATACCGATTATTCGTCCCGCAAACACTGACTCACACCGGCACAATTCGATCCACCTGGGCCCATGCCGTTTCCGGTGGATGCTGGATGCAACCTACTTTCCCCCAGGTGGTGATCGATTGCATTCCCCGCCATACTTTTCCATTTTACAACCCAAATTTAACTTTTTGGCAATTTTACGCTGTACCACCTGTTTATAAGGTTTAAAAATAGTTTTTAAATGTTAGAAATATTAAAATAAAATGGGAAGAAGGTTAACGAGGTATATTGGCAGGTTACGGGATGGATTGGCGCCCTGTCTACACAGTCCCTGTACGACCATGGCCAGTATGGTGTTGGTTGTTGTGGAAGGTGTGCTCATATTTCTACTGCTATTGTTGGATATTGCCATTCAAGGTAAGTTGGTTATTCAGAATAACAGATACTTTTTCGTTTTTAATTAACAAATTTTGTATATATTATACGGCGTATTTTACTGTTTACTGTATACACTTACCCATACATTTTGCTGTATTTTATTTCCTTTTAATATCATTTAAATGCAATTTTGCTGATACATTTTTTAAATACACATATACAAGAGTTGTAATACTTTTATTTAATTAATTTAATAAAGTCGAAAAACGTTGCATTGATTAGCACCGTTTTACACTTTTACCAGATCGATTCCGGTTCTGGAAAAAAAAGTATCAGTCTTTTAGTTCCTGCTGGTTTTTTGTTTTATTCATATAAACTGACTTGTGAGTGCTCTGAGATTTCTTGTGTACATCAGATTAAATTTCTATTTCTTTGTAAAATGTCTTTTTCAAAATGTAAACAAAATTTTATATAAAAAATTATCAATTGAATATTTGTTCGGGAAATTACTATTAAAAAAAATCTATATTCGTGTTTTTATCCTTTATTCGTTCAAAAACCAAAAACAAAGTCTGCTTACTTATTTCTACATTTTCCTAATGAATTTTAGTAAATTAACGCATGCTCGTTTTATGTTTATGTTTGATTGTTTGCTTTTCTCATACATAATTTATGCACCCGCATTATTTACCATTATTTCGTTTTATTCACAAAGAAATTTCCATATCAAACAAAGGCATTCATATCCGTTGTTGATTGACACATTCCATATCCACCGTTTTAATGTGTTCAGTCGTTTAGTGTCTGTTTTTTATGTAACATGTTGACATTGCACACACTGTCAACACTCATCAATGCAGCGCATAAAGTAGCCGGATCGGTGCAGCGGAAACCTTGAAACTCCGATAAAAAAACTGGACATTTGAGATTAAATGGAGCTTAAATGGCGCGACGCCGGGTTGGCAGACGGTTTATTCTTTTACAAAGGATTTTCTTCGTATATATACGTACACACCCGGCTTTATTGCTTTCTTTATGGCAATTATGGTCAACCGGTTGGGCTATAGATAAATGCAAATTAAATTGTCTGGATAGCCGGAAATTCCGGCCACGCCAGTTTTGTGAAGGTCTACATAATTGTCTGTCGAGGATGTTTTTACAAAATTAAAATAAAAATTGTTCAATTTTTAACGAAAAAATTTACAAACTATTTCAGAAGAATTTGTAGAATTTCCAGTTATCAAATAATGGAAATTAATAATCTTACAAGTTCTGCTAACTACATTATTCTACCTTATTAGCAAAAGTTTACGAATACTAAATTAATTTTTATATTTATCAAAAGCTTGTAAGAGAGATGCGGTAGTCTTAATTCGCAGGGAGTTTTAAATAAAGCCCGCCGCAAAACCGCACGAATTTAATTCAACGTGAAATGCGTCGTTACCGTTACATTAAAGTTTAATATAGTCAGTGAGACAAAATTTAAAATAATGAAATTTAAAATAATAAAATTCAAAATAATAAAACAATTAAAAGAAAATGTATAATGAACGGGTTCTAGCGCAATGTGGACGCGTTTCTGTGAAAATGTTTAATATTATAAATGTTTAAATTCTGTGGAAAAAAAGTAATACACCGAGTTTTTTAATTATTGATTGTATTGTATTAGTATAAAAAGACTACAAAAATGACACAGATTGGTAAAAAATAAAACAACAGTGGATATTTAAAAAAAAGTACGTGTTGCTGTAGTTTAATTAATTAAAAGTTATGATTAAATACCAGTTTTATTGAACTGCAGTTTCAGCAGTTAATTTTTATGCGAGAAAAATAACATAAACATTTAAGTTCCACACAAAAATGCTTATTGTGGAATTCGATACTCCGCGTTTTTCCAACAGTGGAACAGCGTTTTTACCTAACATTTACGCAGCATATGGATAATATTTTCCATATGGATAAGCCTATTGTGGGCGACCGCACTGCTCAGCGGAAATACACTTGTAAACTGATTATTGCTGCAGCGCAAATCATTGGAATGGTAAATCGCATTACCACCCCAATACAGCCGCGGATAATGCGATTACGTCAATGGACATGGACGGCACTTTCTCCCTAACCAGCTCGTTGACACCAATTTTTCAACAACAATAATTTGCTTAATGTACCGCCAAATTGTGCTAATCAATCATTTTTCCATAGCACATGGTGTTGTCTTTTACGGCTAATCCTTTTATGAACGCGTTGCACCAATTAATGTTTGGTATCATCAAAATGTTGAATCTGTATATTAGGCCTTTTAGATTTCTTTAAAATCTGAAGTTTCACCATTCTAGTCGGTACTTTTCATTATAAACAACCTTCGAATAAAATATTCAAGTAAAATATATTTAATAATAAAATACGTAGAAAGTTTGTTCACTTCGCATTAAAAAATGTTAATTAATATTTAGCATTTTTTTAATGACAAGTTAAATAATGTTTAGCATTTTTTATAAGTTATGTAATAAATAGTGTAATTTAGTGGGCGATTTTGTTTTACTTGTTTTGCATACCTTTGAAAACTACACTTACATATGTTTTGTTCAAACATCGTTTGATTTATTACGGACAAAACAGACAATATATATTTGTTTTTAAAATATATTATCTGCAATGAAAAATGATTTTCTCGTCCTTATATGCTTTTATTTTCAGCTGTCATGCTTGATATCCATGCATAACTGCATTTAGATGCGTTTATTATTAACGGCATTTCAGTTTAGACCATTTTCTCGTAAAATCAAGTACTGTAAAGGTCACGTTGATTCCCACGCTTTCTAGTTTCCGCAGCGGAAGTTTTTCGCTACTTTCTACCGCATTCATTTCATTGGAGTGCATCCACTGTTATACAACATCAGCATAACACTGCCGAAATGAAAGAAACATTTCCGCCAAGTGTTAGTGCAGACTAGTTTACCGTAATAAAAACAAGCTGGTATGAATGGGGGGAAAACTGCACGGGAAGCAGCTGACACGGCTGATAGATTTACTTTCCTATTTTAAATGCTTAAACGATTGTATGCTTGTTTTTTCACACTGTGAAGAACGCTGTTCATGGGTTAAACTAACCCGGCAAAATGAAGAATTTAATCCGGTATTAATGAAATAAATGGTGTTATTAAGCGTGGATCTTTCTTTTTAGATTCATTTCGAGTATTATCCTGCTGGAATTCCACCGATCACAACCTAACCGGAATTAAGTTGACCGCGAGTTATATCGGTACACGCCATTAAAATAATCGTGGATGCTATTAAAAATACATTTAATGGGTCCAAAAATTAATGCATATTATATAGTCGTTATACGGATTAATTTCATTGTTTGTTAATTGTTAGCATATTGATTTAATTTTAATGAGAACACCTTTTGAATCGCATGCAATCCAGCCAACGTTTAATAACACAACAATTAATAAAATGTCGTTTTGTTTTTCTGTGTTACATTTCGTAGTAATATTATAGCAAAAATATCTAAAAAATACCTTAATTAAATACAAATTAATTAAATACAAATATTACTAAAATTTGTATTTAATTAAGGTATTTTTTAAATATCCAATAACCATAGCCAAGATAAAACATTTTAGCACAAGATACCGTGAATACCGGAAGCAGCAAGGGGCTTTGGTGCAGTCAGTAAATCACATGTTGTCTGGTTTCAGAAGATGATCTAAAAAGACCGATGCAGTGCACATCCACGGCGCTTTTATGCGCGTTCCTGTTAGAGGTACTGTATGTCATGTGATGCGCCACTTTCGCTGCACTTTCGCACGAACGCTTGACGAAATAGATTCTAACTAAAAAAGTTAGGAAAAAGCTTACCATCTACGGTGAAAATGCTCCATCGCAAAGTTCGGAGTTAACAGCTGCCGCAAAATTATTCATTCCGCTAATTTTGTGCCTGTTTTAGCCATTACACTACGCGTTTCGGTTAGCCACAGCAAGCGTAGCAATCTTCGTAGTTCTCTCACCAGTAATTAATATCATTATATAAACGGTTTCTTCAGCTTACGATAAGGGTAAAGAAACTTTCCGTATCTGTTTCGCTTTCGTACTCTTTGATCTGCTTCGATTTCTTGTGAAATAACGGTAACTGAATGTCACACTGAATGTAAACCGATAAAGTGTACTGCATGGTCAGCTTGAAGCTTATTAACAGCGCGAATATAGGGGAGTAGTAAGCTATTTTAATTTGTTGTTGTTATTGGAAGCGTTGCTCATTGTCATTCCATTTACTTACTTGTTTAGCACATACTGTATCATTATTTGTCAAGAAATCAACTCAATTATTTGCATCAGAAGCAACATACGCGGTTGTACCGCTCGCTTTGAATAGCCGAAATGCGTAGTGTAGTGGCTAAAAGCGGGAACAGTGAAATAACTTCCATCAGTTGATAACCCTGAAATTTGCGAAAAAACGGTTTCCCGGTAGATGGTAAATGTTTTTCCTAACTTTTTAATTCTTCATTTAAATATAAATCTATATTTCCTCAGTGTAGTATCGTGTAGGACAATTCGAAAAAATTCACTGAAAATCATCCGTCACGTAACAACACCTTAATTAAGTATACTTATCCAAATACAGATATGTACTGTACAGTACACGAATCCTAACCAAAAGTAATTAGTACCAACGACCCATTCGCCTAAATTTACCGTTTCTCCCTTAGGTCTTCCTCCGTTCTTTCGTCTCCGGGCGCCACCTAATCCGCAACTACTGGGAGCTCTTCGACACCTTCATCACCATCCTGACCTTTTCGTTAAACGTCGCCGTGCTGGCCAGTTACTCGGTGGGGAAGCAAGTCAGTCTGTTCATCATCTTGTTTCGGCTGTGGCGCATACTGGAGCTCCTGGGTACGCCCTTGTCCAAGTACCACTATAGTGACAGTCAGCTGGACCATGGGTTCTCGGCGTCGTCCTCCGTGGCCACGGTGGAGACGTACGTGGCCGAGCAGAACATTACCACGCTGATGCTGAAGATTGAGGAACTGGAGCGGGAGATGGAACACTTGCAGACGGATAATCGGCGATTAACGTATGAGGAACAATAATCTGTCGAGTACTGTAGTTATACAGAACAAAGAGTTTGTAGGAACTGCAAGACACCTGTAAAGACACTGTTTCCGTGGTATAGAAACTGCCGGTTTGCCGGTCTTAGCTGCCTCGCAGTTTTATTAGACGAACTGTCAAATATAAAAACTGAAGTTCAACGTTCAAAATTGCTCCCGAAAGAGCCCGGCTTTTCATTAATAGTTTCAGTTTGTTAATATACTTTCATTTGTCGAAAAGTATGGTTGCCTGTTAAGAGGCGCGTTGAGTAAAACATTACATGCACGATTTGTCGAACGTTGTTATTCTATCACATTTTCTTACAGCCTCGATCAGCGCAAGCTCAAAACCCAAAACCACACCCTCCTACAACGCATCCCAACCACAACCAACCCTCCAACCCAAACCACGGAGATCACCCTGCGTCGTCGCGAGACCAAGTGCCAGCGCTGCATCAACCACAACTGGACCACGGACGATCTCCTAAAGATCGCATGCATGCAGCTCTCCCGTTCGGACTCGCGTTTTCGCGAAGATCTCCGCGCGGCAAAGTCCCTGGAGGAACTCAACCTCCCGGAGAGTGGGTACAGTTCGGCACAGCGGAAATTCCGACCCGAACGGTATCCGAAACTGAACTATGGACAGGAGAATGTCATGCAGCCGCTGGAACTAGCGGTGCAGTTGGAGAGTATGGTCAAGGAGGGATGGTTAGAGGAACTGTCGGAGATACAGAGGATCTCGCAAATTGATTGCCCGGATTTTAACCAAAGCGTACGTGACTGCATTATTTTCTACCATTTGTACATTGCTCATGGTTTGCCTTTTGCAGGATGTTCGGATCCCGGTTACAAGTTTATAAACGTACATAATAGCATTTCCGAATTTTTGTTGTTGCACATTTCCTTACTTTGACTTACAGTACATTTTCTTTTTTTGTACAGGTATTGACTGTTTGTATTTCAGAACATACTTGCTTATCAATGATCATGACAATTGTGACGTTTTTGTGTGTCCATGGTTAGTCTTCCGCAACGTGAATCTTACAGGTTATTCAGCATTTAGCGCGAAAAAGATGAACTGTTGTTGTATGCTGCTACTCTGCTGAAATCCGCACACTTGCTTTATGGAACTGAACGGGACTTGTAACAATAGTGCGACACACGATATGTGCACCAGCACGAGAATGTACGGTTGATATCACTATCCGTAATACTGCCGAATACGCCGAACCTGTCCATTCAGTTCTTCACGAATGTAACCGACTACATAACGCTCACAGCTGGTTCTAGAGTGGCTGTTCCACAAACTGCGCAAGTCCCAGACCGGTGTTCCATGACCCAACCGTTCCCATTTTGATGCTGCGGATGCTACGCATATTAATCAAAACCTACCTGTTTAATAGACAAACAATAGATCAGTATATATAGGCAGTATAGCATATTTGGACTGGCTGGAATTACTGAAAACCGTTCTGTCATACATGGCTTGTATGCGGAGATATTCAATGTTCTGAAGAAGTGTCAGAAATTCCATCCGGGTGATGTAATTGCCAACATCCGAATGTTTGGTCCAGACATTGTGACACGAAATAAGCCTGCATATTTAAATTCCCGGGTTACCCGTATGTAAGGTGTAAGGCAGTTACCACAATGGAGCGCCGGACTTTCTGCAGATAATCATTGCGCGAAGTTAGACTCGCCGGGATTGGACTGCTATGTTAACATGATGACATCACATAATGCTCTCACACGATAAAAGATTCACGGTGTAATTTACCATCCTTGTATCACTCAACAAAAAACGTCATAGTCGAGATTGTTTAACCACCTATGTGACCGGTATCGTGCTCAATGCTATGCAGTAGTGCTGCAGTCCTAGTACATTTTTCCAGTATCACTGGAACATGTGGCTCCGTTTCAGGTATGTCGGCTTTCCTGATTAGCACCGCAGGCCGCCATTTTTTACCGGGAGGAGAAGCATTACTGCCGTCAACCCTTACGTGACAAATATCCATAGAAAAACCGGAATGGCTTTACACCCAACTACGTGAGAATACTCCGCATCCACACAGGAATTTCTTCGCAAACAGTAAGCGCATAAGAACAGCGGCATTCGTGCCATCTGCATTTACTGTCGGCTTCAGCATGCGTACAATCACGCCAAGCCATCTGCAGGTTATTTCGATTTTCTTGGGGTCTTCATTTCAGATAAAATGTTTCCACCAAAGTTACCGCACTCGTGGGAATCATCATGGTAGGTCACCTGGGTGCATAACAAGTTGTTGTTGTTTTATTTAAGAATTTAAGCTTTCTTCTGTCTGAAAGACTACAGGGAGAGTAAAGGCTATGCCATGTTGCGTTACAGTGCCTTACTCTTCCTCTTTCCTTGAACGCGCAAACCAACGAAACGCAGACCTTTCTGCGTTGTGTTGGTTTGCGCGTTCGTGGATGGAGGTGCGGTAAATATGCCCAGAGACCTATACAAGGACCGGAATGAGCCGATGGCTGGTCCAGGGGGATTTCACCGCGACCCGAATATTATCCCAGGGGCGCTTTTCATCATGATCAGCATTCTAATCCTAGGCACCCTTTACCTTATTTACAGTAAGTGCATAACAATAAAAAAACGCAACACCTGGATAACAAGAAATTCTCTGTGGACTAGGCCAGGTAAGGTGTTCTGATGTTGCGCAAAACGGAATCAAACTTAAAAATTGTTATTAAGTTAAGTATGGTTCTTAGATTGTGTGTAAAACAAAAAATTTCTTGTAAAGCAAGATAGGATTGCATTCCGGTGTGGCAAGTTCATTATACTGTACGCACACGTTTTCGGACGTAATTTTTGGCAACGCGAGGCAATTCGTAATGGACGCCGTAACATAAATATACAACTCAAAATGCTTGATACAGCCACGTTCCAGCTTCCAGGACACGATTCATTTGTTAGGTTGGTAACGGGATCAGAATTAACAAATGTGACTTATGCAAGGAAGTAAGTCCTTAAAACAAGGCACAATCAGGAAGGTGCGACCCAAGAATCGCGGATTTTAACCAAAGCGTACGTAGGCGTATATGCTGCTGTTGCATCCTGCGTAATTGAGCTAATCGAAGCTTATGTTTTGCAAGGGATGTTCGGATCCCGGTCACAAGCTTACAAACTTAGATAATAGCACTTCCGAGTTTTTGTTGTTGCACATTTGCCTACTTTGGACTAGACTTATAGTGTACAGGGTTTACGTATTGACTGTCTGTGTTTCTGAACACACCTGCTCGCGTCACGACAATCTGAATGCGTGCAATCTACTTCCCGTCATTAGGAAGCCCGACAAAAGATCGAATGCCACTCTTAATGGACTAACAATGCATCGCCCCACATTTCGTCAGTTTTATTCAATCGAGCGACAAAACATTCCTGCTAAACCACAGCTGCCAGTTTTGTCGCTAAATATTTTCACCAATTCCGTAATTTGAACCAATAGCGCCTGTGACGCCCACACCAGGTGACGCATGAGCTGTGTAGTGAAGGGGCACACAAAGTAATAAAGCCGGGACGTTTCTGTATCGCCCGAATGAGATTTCCTACACCGCTCATGAGGTGACGTATAAGTTTCATCCAACGGTTAAACTAAACCACTTTCGCGTTCGTGTACCATGCGCAATTATACACGCAAGCAGAATCGATAATCGATTTTGACCACATATTTCCACTCTGACTCTGAAATAATGCATCTCTCTTCTGCTTGTTGTTTCGTTGCCGAACAGATTGCAGTCCCGGAAACGGGTTGTCTGCTTGGGATGAAATAAATAAGTATAAATAAATAAACCGTGCACTAAGCTGTGGCACTAGTGCTGCAGCCCTCCTTTCTTTACAGTACGAGTGCCACTACAAGATGTGACTACGTGTCAGGTATGTCTGCTTTCCTGATTAGCACCACAGGCCATCATTTGTTATCGAGTGGAGAGGGATTATCGCCGTCAACGCTGACGTGACAAATGCCCAGAGAAGAACGCTATGTCTTTACCCAACCACATTAAAATACTCTGGAGTCTGGATCCACAAAGGATTTTCTGTGTCCAGGGACAGAACCGATGCATTCGTGCAGTCTGTGTTTATGATCGGCTTCGAGATACATACAATCGTGCCACGCCGTCCCCAAGTTAATTCGATTCTTTTAACGTCGTCCGCTTTATGTGAAATGTTCCCAGCCAAGTTTACCGCAGTCATTCAGATTGTGGGGGTCATCATGGTAGGTTAGAGTAGTAATAAGTGTTGTTGTTGTTTTATTTCGGATACTGTTTATTTCCATCTGAAAGAGTACAGGGAAATTACATGCTATGGTATGTTACGTTACATTGCCTTGCTCTTCCTTGTTTTAGGTCTATGATTCGTCCGTCTGCACGATCGATGATGGAGATATATATCACCAGCATCGGCTTGCACATCGGGATCAGTCATCGGCTTACTAGGGCTGCTGCCCGGGTTAGCCGATAACTGGTCCCGGGAAATTTCATCGTGTTTCGCCCGGTATACCACGTGGACGCCGTTTATCGCGACAGGCGTCTCTAGTCTAAACTTGCTGTAAATGAGGTAAAGGACTCCTAAAATTTGAGGTGTCAGATACCGCATGTACAGTAAGTTTTGTTTTACAATAACAAAACGCACCATCTGGGTCATCGACTAACAGAAAACTGCAAACATTTGCAGTTGTCCTTCACCTCATCATTAAATTGACCGGGAATGCTGGACATCCTTACGCAGATTCATTCTTCTAAATTAAGTCATGAAGAGCATCTTGCGAAACATATGTACGAGTATAGCCGTACTGGTGACTGATATTCTGTCACATTTTGCTGCTTCTTCACAGTCTTGACTGTTTCTATGTGCATACAGAGGCTTTAAGTGCTCGCCAAGTTGAAGCATTTTTAGCATAATTTTTTTATAACAACCATCCATTCAATGTCTCCACCTATCAGCATCTGCTGTCTGTTTTATTCGTGTGTGTAGTAAAAAATTACTACATCAGTTTGGTCCTGTGGGCATGTTCTAGAATCTGATAATAGAGAATTTAAACAATCGGCGTAGTGAGGCATCTTTGCGTAATTAAGTATGTCTAAAAAATCGCAAGGACTGGAATTGCTTTGACCGGCGCATCGTAATTCTTTTGTTTAGTCAACCAACAATCAAGCAAACCTTCGGTGCGGTAAAGTAAATTACGGTGTATTGTCAATGAACAGCTTCGTCATGAATCATCAAACGGCCAATTGTCAGAAAATAGTTTCAAACAAGCTGCAGATGGATCACACTGATGATCCATTCGTCAACCTCAAAGTAAGGCAGCACCCAGCACTCATAACGTCCGCTTAGCGACTTCGGCGGATCTCTCAGAGTGAGTGTGGTGTATGTTTCGTTATAATCAAAGCGAGACGTGTACGGCAAGATATGCTCTTTCAAGCCTGACAGTGGATGGAAGCCAGGTGCCATCTCGACTTTCCCGTTGTAACGCCAAATATACCGGTACGTAGGGTCTTGAAGGGGAAACTGCAGATCACATCTCAGAGTCACGTCCCATCCAGCCTTGACCGTTACCTGCTGGGTGCTCGTAGTGAACACATCAGCGGTCGTTAAAAACGGTTTCATGTCGTACAGCGCTACAATGCAGTAGTTCCCAGCTGGTAAAATGTCCTTTCGCAAGCACTGAACCGGTCCTGCAGCGCCGATTGTGACATTGTGAAGGAGCAGCTGCGCCATGGTTGTATTGATCGACAGACTATAACTAAACGGTGAAATTTGGTTTGTCTTGTTGTTGAGGTTATGCCAGACGGAGTAGCGCTGGTGCAACCACCGCAGACCATTAATACCGTTTACACAAGCCGTGGGGTCAGTGGCGCACTCAGGAACGGTGCAGTGGAAGGTTACCGTCTGTCCCAGTTGGCTTCTGATCAAAGTGGCAGACAGTTCTTGAGCAGAACACGTTGGAATCAGCGATACGACCATCTCGGGCTTTCTCATGTTTAGTGTGAGACGTCCGTCAACCATTCTCCTCTCCGCTTGTTTCAGCTTTGTCGATACCACTGCGAATGATATCATAAGTGACTCTTCAATCGCATATGAGTGAGGACAATAACGGTCTTGTGAACGTAAATGGCGTCATTCTGAATCGCATGATTATTAACACTTACGTTCTACCGGAGTGCACCCCAGGCCTGGTTGAACGGTTATGATGGCCATGCACCAGAAAAAGTGAAGATATTTTCCCGACATTCCAGACTTGTGTTAGGGTTGATCGCTGGTTGTTGTTAATATATTAAGATTTCAGGTTAATAGGACATACTTGGGTTATCCCGGTTAGCCGTAATACCGGAAGAAAGCAGACCAAAGCAACTAGGAAACAGAACGTTGATGGAAATACGGAATCGTCTATCTTTCATCATAACTGCACTGCTTGCATTCGATCTTCATGCTCCGTGAGCTGTATCACATAAGACCACAGCGGATTCTGAAATTCGTACCAAGAGTGCGATACTCCTTTACGCTCTTAAATTTCGAATTTTCCACCAAAGGAATGCCCCTCAGACAAAAGTCAGCATGTGGTTTATGCGTGACTTGCAGGGTATGTACCAGTTCATGCGATTCTTCATCTACAGTTCGGGAACCCCCTGATCCCTTTTGGTGCTCGTTTCGCAGGGGCCGCGTAGGAAGGAGTATTGATAATGCTGGATAGTTTACTCACATTCGCCTGACATTGATCTTCCTTCGAGATGATAGGTTTTTCAATCTGCTGTTGCGTCGTTTTGGCTGGAACAAGTTGGAGTGGCACAATCTTGGTTGCATGCCAGTCGCCTGGTTGTTCGGTGGCCATTTGGAGACTGTCCTGTCGACATTTCATAGTCCCATAGATATCAACTTCTTGTGCACATTCCATACGATAAACTCGTTCACAAACTATTTCCATGCCGTTGTTAAACTGGTTAGCGTTGGCTTGGGTAATGCTCACCCCACCACAACCTGGTGCGGTAGCTTCCAACACAAGGGGGGTGGGGGTAGCATCGCGCTGGTTGTTCAGCTGGTTCTCGAGATCTTTTTTCTTGGTTTCCAGAAGATCAATCTTCAATTCTTGCTATGCAAATAATCAAGAAACTTTGTAAACTCTGGGAAAAATTTTGCCAGGGTTATTTGTGTGTCAGGAAAGTATAAAAGCGCTCGGAACGAGTCCATTTCAAAGAGAGCTAAATTAGCCTGCACATGAGAGGATCAGAGCTAGGAAAATACATAAAACCATTAATAGTTCGACCAAATATTAATTTGTCAGACACTATTTCTATGTGCCAGGTACCACAGGTTTTGGAAATTGGAGATTACATGAAGATCGCCTATATGCCTTCCGTCCGTTGGTAACTTGTTCGAGTGTAGTTGGATGTTTGTGGGGACCTAGAAGACTGTTTATATAATCAAGCGAGCGCAGCGAGCGTTTTTTTAAATGAGTGTTGTAACGGCTAGAACAACGGTTAGCGGGGGTCCGGGG
>JAQGAU010002165.1:0-16381 GCA_034698045.1 Paramacrobiotus richtersi
TATAATGTGTGCTAGTTGAAGCTCATGTCTCTCATGGGCCGCGTATGAGTGCAGCAGTTGTCACTCAATTTCAAACACATTTAAATGCTAGTGTTTTTCCAGTGTCTGAAGTGCTTTCAAAGAGAAGAGAAGTGTATACGAGCATTCGGGCAGGGCCAGTTTAATTTTTACACTATCAGCTTACACTGCCAACGAGTCCATCTGCGTCGATACCGGTATGAAGCACGTCATTAAATTTTGTCTCTTGTTACCTGTGTTGTTCGTGCCAGTCAGATCCGGTGTCACAGGACGACGTTCTTCTGACGGCACGATTAACTATTAAACACCGGTGTTTGATCTTGCCGTCAGAAAAACGTCGTCCTCCGCTCCCATTCCTGGAATCAAACGAAACGGTTTTTGCAGCGCATTTCAAGCCTTTTATTGCCATCAATAACCGGAGTGAGTAGACTGGCCGATAATGGATCGAGCTGATTTGTTCCGATGATTCCATCACTCCGAGTTCTCTGTAAGGTACCGGGACCTGGAAATGACTGACTCACCGGATCATCGGCTGTAACAAGCGTTTGCATGTTCACAAGAGTCTGCGGAGTTACCCGGATGAACTCTAGATTCGCGTATAGCCTAAACATGATCGTGCTGCACAGTCGATTAGTCTATTACTTACGATCAATATATGATCGTAGAAAAGGGAACAACATGTGCTACGCATGAGAGTAAATCCAACCATTCTGCAGCCGATTCTGTACTAAACAACGTATACTTTATTATATTTACTGTGTAAGGTCATCAACAATCACTTTATGCTGTAAACCAGCAAAATACGCAAGCCATAAAAATGTTTGTACGTGATTACTAAACGTGTTAGCGTCTTACGTCTGCAAATCGGTCTGCGTGGACTGGTTAAAAAATTCTTTTTCGTCCCTTTCCGTACGTTTCGTGATTTGGCATTGGCATAACCAATAATATCCGCCAATTTTGGCGCTCTTCTCTCCTTTCTATTCTCATATTATGAGTACAGAAACGATAACAGATCGCCAAAAATGGCGAACACGATTCCAAGCACCACTTCGCGACTGATACTCGGGTTACTCGGTGGACAAATTAATAACCCGCGTAGGTTTTTCAGGGCTATTTCCGTCAGATTATCCAACCGATTTTCACACAGACGCAACGCTCTCCAGGAATGTAACCTGACCAATGGATTTGAAATCCGTCAAGCAATGGTCCAAGATGGACCATTGTTTGATGTATTTCAAATCCATTGGTTCCATTCCAAGGTTCTTGGAAGAAATCATGCAGGTTTTAATGCTACCTCAACACATCAGTTGAATTTAATGTAATGTGCAGATGCTCCTGGTAGTCTACTGCAGCCTATACTTCGTCCTACGGAAAAGTGTATGTACATCCGTCAACTGCGAGCGAACATTCCGTAAGTACAGTCGAAGCTTTAATCCATGCAAACCTACCCAAGGTTTGTACAACAAATGAACCAATCAAATGAAGTGTACAAGTACGCATTAGTTGCTGGTTAAATCTCTTGTACAGCACAATATGTGGTATTGATATCTTTGAACCGAAACGAAACGTCCCGGAGAGGTATTACTGTTAATTGCTCTATCGTTGCGATGAAACAATGGCTTGAAGCAGTGACAAATACGATCCTTTGCGCGGTACTAGTACCTCTGGAAAGTTTCGATCACCATCATCATCAGCCTTTATGAGGACATTTATTAACTTGTTGTAATAAAGGATTACATGTTAACTGTGTAATACGTGCACCATGTGTGTTCTTGCCTGTGATTGGGTGAGATTATTACGTGTACTGCGACCTACTCTGGGAAGTCGTGTGGAAGTAGGCCTTGCGCGGACTCACTGGGTTTGAGAATTTAGTATGTTCTAAGAATTTCCAGCAGCATCCTCGCGTTTTGTGCAACAACCAGTGACGATCGCAGCTACGGATTACTCATTTGACCTTTAGTAGGAAGTACACGTACTTTTTGCTAGAAATCTCCATGAAGGCAACGTCATCTGTCTTACATTAAATCTAAGACATACAGTATTCCATCAGTCTTAATATTTATGAGATTTATTCCATCATATTTCCTATCTATCAGTTTATATTTGTATCGCATACGGAGGTTTGTGATAACATCTGAACTGCAACGGACTCACGGAGCCGTTCCATTAACCGCGACCTTTAAACCGGCTGCATTCTGCACAAACTGCCAAACAACAGCCGCTTCAAACGAGGTCATAAAAACCGCCAAACATCTTAGCAAGGACGTAGACCACATGCTGAGGAAAAGCGACAAAGTAAACCAGTAAACTGCTGGACGAGGAGGTCAGAAGCGCCAATTTCGCTAACCCCAAAGACTGTTTATAACACATCCATTTGGAACCCGAACGTTTTCCATCTTTACAACTGAGTGTTTGTGCATTTTGCCCAACATGGGATGGATTGTTCCTCCTAGATGGTAATAAAGGCGTTGAACTATGTACACTTTATAGATTTTGTGGATGCTTATCGGCGTTACGGTGTGCTGAGTCCAGCGTTCGGGATGCGACTGGCTATTTTGGCCGAATTTTTGACACTGCGTGGCCGCTTTGAAGAGGCCAGCAGGTACTTTAATGAGGCTGAGCCGATACTGGTTATGTTTTTTGGAACAGGAACACAGTTTGTATCAGAGAATGACAATGGCCCGCCGCGTTATGGAGCAACATAAGATTTGGACAATCTTATGCTGCGGGTGTATTTTTGTTTTTAGCTAACCGAAGCGCATGCAATACTATACATTTGCATTAAGTGTGCTAGCAGAATGAATTTCGTGATCGAAGCGCAACAATAGTTTATCTGTAGGCTACCTGTCCCGACTGGATTTTTTTCGTTTTGTACTGGGCATTTAGCTACTTGTGTAGTTGTTTTAATCCGAATTTAATACATACAACATAAACGATCAAGCAGTCAACGGCGTACATATCTTTTCAGTAACAAGCATTATGACCAGTTGCAACTGTGCTGAACAACAAGAATGGCAAATCTGGATTCTCCAGAGAAGAAAGTTCAAACTCTGTAGTGAAATATTCATAATCATCTTCTTCGACCACTCGGGCACTGGTCAGTTCGACACAGTCCTGTTCACCTAATACACTTTGACTAATCAAGTTGTTTCCGCATATTCTGCCGCCAGGGAGCTGGATAACTTCTCCATTTAAAGGTTTCAGTAAATATTTCCCGCTCCGTATCTTCTGCATACTGCGAGGCGTAGACATGTTGTTTAAGAAGGTTGGTACTAAAAGTATTCCGACATTACAAGTATCGGGGTATGGCTCCACACCGACAGTAGCCAGGCGGTATTTGTCAAATTTCATGATGAATACGGCGATCGGGGTGTCATCGGTGGTTGAATTGACTCGTTCCAGCAGGAAGCCGCTGTGGGTTTCCCTGGCATATAAATACTGAACAAAGTCTTGGGGAAAATTGCCCATCCATTGCGATCGAAACTTCAGAACCTGCAGAACACGTGCGCTGAACCCTGGCTGTGAATTTACAAAAATATCAATATTATTAATCGATTCAGTACACAAAACTGTACTGTATTCCCGACCTAATCGAAACTTGTCCATGGTGCGGGTGCCATGGTGATTAGGGTGTACACAAACTTGTCCATGGTTTTGTATGGTCTTGCCAGTTATGAGTGTATGTGAGCCGCCGCTGAGTGAGTGAGAGGCACTGGGAGCCATAGGCGCAGAGAGAGATGACGTCACCACTCTGGGCCACTCATACACTCACAGTGGCCGAGCACAATAAAATTAATGGACAAGTTAGGTCGGGAATACAGTACTTTCTCGGATTCCGTATTGTGCCACACAGCATATGAGCACGGATGACGCAGCACGTGAAAAGAAACGCCATTTATTCGGTCTAATCACTCAGAACTGACAGTGAACTGGTGACAAGGTCCGCACTCTCGAAGAATTTTCAGAGGAATTGAAAATATGTTCTACGCCATACGGCGGCCCTTATTTCGAAAACTGTACTTCCTTATTACAGATATTTTTCCGCGTTCTATAGTACCCAGTAAATTCAGAATAGTAGACCTTGTAATCACTTCTGAATCACTTGACAAATCCCATCTGTTTTGACCGTTACAGCAGGTCCCAGGGCGCTTGGACCACTGGTGGTTAGTACATATGCGCTGTAAGCCGTATTGACCTCTGAACTACTGGTAGTGGTACGACTCTTATCAGGCTATCACAACGTATATATGGGATGCTGTATATGTGGTTACCGGTATTATCCAATCACTCCATCCCAAAGGAAACGTCTGATCCCACGCCCCGTCAATACTCTCGTGCAACTGTGCAGACGTCGAAGCTACTGTGAGGTTCGTGTATCTGGGCGGCCCTTCCCAGTCCTCCTCACTACGTTCATAATCCCACACGATCCGCGGAATTCCCATATTCGGTGTTGTGAGCAGCAGTAACACCGTTGCTACAATGTCCTGCTCCTGGTTCAGATCCAGTAATTCCGGATATCCCCAGGCCATATCGCTCCTATCAAGGAAGAATTCTTCTGAATGCTGACTATCAGTAAGTCGACTACGATGATGAGTTTGATTTTGTTTATTTCTACTTTATGACATAAAACATTTTAGTAGTTTCTACATTTTAGTCTGACTCTTATCAAAAGGCCGACTTTACGTGTTAGCACGTGAGTTAGCTTGTTAATTCGCTCATACAGTTAAGAGGCCCATTTTTTACGAAATTTAACATGCGGCAGTCGTAATCTGGAACGTATTCAAACTCACAACGTCGGAAGATTCAGAACGAATTCAGCATCTACATACTTGTCATGATTGGTCTCATGATGTTCAAATCCAATGATTGTTGCTTGATCAAGGGTCAGAATGCTTTCTTCATATGACAGCAAAACATTGAAGAAATCCGCCATGCCTGTGTACAGAATAATGACATCTTCAGACTCGAAGGAAGTGGCCCCGTTGTGGATGATGTAACGAATTTCGGCGGCCATGGCGGGGCTGAAGTAGGTTACCTCTCCTCCTGCCCGGGGCAGCTGACTGGTCGATTCGTTACGTATCTCATAGTAGACGAATATATCGTCGTCTGTTTCGACCGTGGCGGATGGCAGTATAGCGCCAATGAGGTCACCTATCTCGGAGAAGCCGGCGGAGACAACGGATACGCCTTTAACGCCGGATCTCCTCAAACTGGTCATAAAGGACACTACCTAAAAGTAGATAGTAGGATCTTCACATTGCAGAACCTACTCCTAACGGTTGCATTTCATACCAGAGTACTAGTCGCGGAGTCAAAGATTTTGTACGTACAAGGTATGTAACAGCGACATCTACTGGCACATCGGTGGCAAAGTCAGTTCCGTCAGCTAACTGGGACAATTCAGCCGTTAGCCGACGGCCCGACAGTTAACTGAGACAAATTGTTTATTTGATATATCGGTGTTCAGCGAAGCTGTGTTAATTAAGAAATCAAATATGAGATATCTGTAGCAGCTTAAATATCTGTACCACTGTGTCGCCACTGCCAGTTGAATCTTGCTTAGAATTGACGCAAACCACAAGCTTTAAACCCTTTCCCCTTCCGATAATGCGCCTGTTGTCTACATTACTAGGGAGAAATTAACTGGCGCTCGAAATTCTTGGCACTTTGCGCAGTTTATAAGAGAGATTCAACTACCACTGTCGAAGTATCTGACTGCCTGCAACCAAGACATAATAGACTCTATTATGTCTTGCTGCAACGTACTGCAGTTCACACATTAAGAGTATACAACTCGTACGACTGTATGACGTGATCCTTATTTTAGTGAAAGCAACAATATTGCGAAAAATGCCGACATTATAAGAACGATCGATACCGAGTATCGTTGACCTGACAAGGTATCACTTACCATTTGCATCACTGACTCTTTGGTTAGATCAAGCTTGAGCAGCGGTGCATTCCCAAATGTATATGGGGCTACAGGATGGCACTGATCGGTACCACTGGCACGATAGACTTTCGGGCAGGTTTCGGTACTGCTGATCAAGATATCGGTCAAATTACCGTTGACCCTAAAATCATGCATCTTACACATGACCGAATACTTTGTTCATCGTGTCAAACGGTTAAGACAGTGAATTCAACAACGTCCAGCATAAACATTCTTTGCCAGTTCGTTCTTACTGAAGAGACCGTGACTGTTCATCCACGGAATACCAATCGCCGTTACTATCCCGGCCCACACCCGCATCCGCAGCAAGCAAATGGTTAATGATAATCTCCGTATAAATGGGAATTCCGTGGTCGTTACATGTTCTGATCATCTCCTCAAACTCCGCCACTGTACCGGAGCGGGTTTTCCCGATACGCAGCCCGGTAGGTTGGTAACGTTCCCACCAGGGCCGTTTAATGCTGCGATTACGGAGTGGCTGGTTGATTATCCGATGCGGTTGCGGTGGACTTACCTTGAGTGAAACAGCGACAATTACGTATATATGAACATACAGTAATACGAAATAAGTGTTTAGTTCATGAGTATCAAGTTTTGCCGCAGTAGGGAATACTTTTAATGCTTCGTAGTCTGGTCTTTCATAAAGATAGATTAAAATTACAGTTTTGAGACCGGATGAATCACCTCTAAGGAAACGGTGATCACCCAGCGAAGGGAACGGTCATTAACGTTCGTAATGATCGGTTTGAATCACACATTACATGACTAAGCAACAATGTCTACTTCCTACGGAGAATCGGTTGACTTGCCTGAAGAGCCACCATTCCCGATAAGTTACGGAACTGTTCGTTACACAACCGGGTAACATCTCTCCACGGCCACTGAAACAACTGAATAATGGGACTGTGATCATCGAGGCGTTGAAATCGTATGGCCAAGACTGGAACCAAAACGACGAGAACCACAAGTTCCAAACAAAACACGAGTTTCCCCATTGTTTCCCCACAAGGATCAACAAAATTCTGGTCTATTTGTAAACTTCAAGCGACGCTGATGACTGCGCTCACAAGTTAGAGCTGATTGCAACAGCGCACGTAACAAGCAGTCAATCGTCCTGATAAGAGCGCGCGTAAATCATTCGTGGGAAGCTTTGATAACTGATAAGCTGTTTCATTCAGGACAATACTCGCCTTTGTACTGAACAAACGTCGGATAATGTGTATAAATCTTATCGACTTGGGAAGTTGTCAGACAATCAGCTCAGAACTAAATGACCAATGCGTAATGCACAAAATCGAATTATTTGAACCATTATTGAGGTCGTCTAGCGTAACTTGTCATCTGCACATACAATAATCATTAAATGAAGGACGCAGTACTTATTTCGTCGCGGTTCGAAATATACTAGCTAAATTATTAATTGTGAACTAAATTTATCTATGAAAACAATAGAAATTCTTTCAACAACAACTACAGTAACGTTAGTTACTAAATAAATGCAAAACATTGTCGAAATATCCGAAAGAAAAAATACAAAAAATTGTCGAAATATTCTGGGAAAAAAATTATCGAAATATCCGAAAGAAATCGTCGCGTGATGGTTCGTGTTTGCTGTTGTGGCTGTAATCATTTTTAATCACAACTTTCGGAAAAATAATATAACAATTCTTCAGCAAGGCCAACAAAGAAATATCTTTATCGCAACATACAATCTATCCAACTAGCATCGCACATGACCGACCAGAAAAAAACAACTAGTAATTCAAAACACGCAAAAAACATCAATCCAAAAACACGCAAAAAACAGGAATTCAAAACACGCAAAAAATTCCAACAAATATCCGAAAAGAACATCAAAGTAATTCCATCAGTCGACCATTCACAAGGTGTCATGCGCATTCTATGCAGCGTTAACAAAATAAAAAAAAACGCAATTCCTTTAGAAGACAGCCAGAAGCTTATAACGTGGCGTCATGCACAAGTAAAAACAACTCCAGTATATCTGAGGGGGCTCATTTCACAGGTAATACTTCACCCGTTTGGCATTATTATAAAAACTTCAAAAAAATTTATAATTAATATTTCAATTATTCAGGATTAGTGTGACTGTCCCACTACATTCACCAGTCGGCGGTCAGGATGACTATCTCACCATCCTCCATTTCCATGTTCAAGGTGAGTCGCTACAAAGTAAAATAATTAATTGTAGGTTTTAACGAATAAATTAAATTGTCTAAGGTCGGAACCGAGTTCTTCCAGTAATTAAACTGTAAATAGCTTTTTTTGGAATTAATCAATCAGATATACAATAAGCATTTTAATTATTTTTACCATTGCTAAAAAAAATCTGTTAATAAAAACGTTTTTGTTTTTAATTAACCTTTTTTAGTAAGCATTTTACATGAACTGCGTTTAAATGAACTGTGTTCTTCCCAAAATTAATCCGTAAATAACTTTTTAAAACCAATTTCTATAAATTAACTAATTTAAATATTCAATCAGTATTTTACGTATTTTTAGAATTCTTTAAAATTATTCATTAATAAAAGTTTTGTCAATTTAACGTTTATTTAATCATTGTACTTTTCTAATAAGTATTTTACATAAACTGCATTTAAAGGAAGTGGGTTCTTCCCATAATTAATCCTTAAATAACTTTTTTAAACTAATTTCTTTAAATTGACTAATTTAAATATTCAATAAATATCTTACTTATTTTTAGAATTCTTTAAAATTATTTATTAATAAAAATTTTGTTAATTTAATGTTTATTTAATAATTTTACTTTTTTAATAATCATTTTACATGAACTGCATTCACAACAATCGCATTCGCTCAGTGTGCAGCGCAACACGAAAAACCCTTACGATAATTACCACTACTGTGAAATTAACCAGTAAACCGACATTTCTCGATCATTACAGTGTAAACTACCACCAATTGCCACAGAAACGCTCACAATCATACCTTGACCATCCCCAACCCCATAAGGGGCTCCAACAGCTCCTGGAGACTGCCCACCTCCACGGGGGCCGGGAGGGGCTCCTCCTCGACACGGCGACGTTTCCCGCGCCGCTTGCCTCCACCATCCACACGGTTGACCGGGGGCTCTGGAACGCGTAACGGGCTCGTTGAGACGGAGCGGACGGATTTGGCCGGGCTGGACAACGGGGGCGGTGGTGGGGGGTCCTGGAGGCGGATTTGCAGGGTGTAGAATTTCACGTCTGATTCCGGAGCCTGCGGGATATAATCACGGATGAATCGCAGCCACGACGATGGAAATAATTAGAAAAAAATAAGAAATGAAGTTAATTAATTAATACAAAACAAAAGCTTCGTATTGGCACAGAAACTCGTCAATGTATAATAAAAAGTGCTTTTTTTGCTGTTCGAAGTTATCATGAAGAGTCAAAAAATATCGAAACAAATACTGACTGTTCGACATTGAAAATTTTGTGAATGGTTTACTAGATCAACTATCATTATTATTTTTTCTATTGTTTGTATTGTTTTAATTTTTAATAATAATAATAAACCTCTCTTATCGACTCGAAACTTTTACCGATACAAATGTACAGTTTGAAAATGGCATTTAACACTATGATTCACGTAATCTGTGGTTATTTAAACAGTGAAATCTGATAAAAGACCGCGCCGCACAATCTAACAAAAACATAAAAAATTACCGTCTATTTAGAAAAAACGCACTTTTTTCATTCTTCAACGGATTTTTACTGTTTCATTGCTCATCAGAACTCATGGATTAACTGGCTAAATAATTTTAATACGTAATTAATTCCACGACAATTTTATTGTAAATTATTCGAATAAAATCAAATTACTTCCACGACGTTAAATTTATTGTGAACATAACTCAATTATTCGAATAAAATAAAATCCATAGTACAAAAACTGAACGGTAATCAAATTACAAGTCAAGTTTTAATTACTTACACTGCTAACAACGAGACGACGAGCGGAAACCAACTGGGAAAAAGTATCCTGCGCGTCCACAATCGTCCCATCCGCCAGTAAAACCTATCAAATTCAAAGAAAAAATTGTTCAGTATATCTTTCATTTTTTAAGTGAATTATTACGTACGATTTTGACATCCTGCGGTTTAAACAACTCTTGGCAATCCCGAGCGACCTGCTCCATCGTTGCAGTGCTCAAGTAGGTGCGAATCACTGGTTTGGCACATATCTGCAGAAAAACCGATAATTCATGAACACAAACACAAAAAAACTTGTGCTAAATGATGTAGAACCTTAAATCGAAGCACTTACGTTCTGGATCATCTCCCGCACTGGGCTCTCCACATCCAACCTAATTGCGCCATAACAGCGATTAGTGAAAGAGAATCATTGTTTGAGTCAAGAATCCTCAAAAACTTACGTCTGCTCCCGACCCATCCATACAAACTGCACCTGGAGGGTGCTGGTGTCCAACTGGTCCTGTGGCACTTCATCCTGCTTGACGATGCGTAGAAGAGAGGGTCGTCCGTTGTGTTGTGGAGAGGGGACGGGGATCACGGGAAGCGAAGGCCTCGGTTGCTCGGGTCGCCCAATACCTGGAGAAAAAGTTGTTTTGAGGGAAAATGTGAAAGAAAGATCATCTGTGGCGTACGAAAGATATCCATTTGACGCGCCATATCTCCTGGTGCGCCGTGGCGTACTCGGACCATTGTAGCTCGTCTGGCGCCCCGCATTTTAGAGGGATAATGTTGTAGACCGAGAAAATATTCGTGCGAGGAAATCAGGTAATAAACCGAGAAACCATACGGAAAAGAGAACAGTAGGGCTGAAAAAGTTACGAACGTGGAAAACTACGGTATGAAATTTTTACTCGACAGAAAAGCTCTCGACAGTCGACTGAAGCAGTTACAGAGTAATGAGCGGCTGAGCCAGATCGTTACGTAGGTGCAGCGCACGCACGCTTGCACGCATGATACAGTGCACGTGCTTCAATGATGCAGTATTTAATACATCGTGTTGTATGTAGTATAGTGCTGTACCGGCGAACATTATTATTGCAAAAAATCTTATTGCTGCAATGGTAAAAAACGGGCTGTTATCGTCTGATAAAGAACATTGCATATCATATTAATTTTTTTTTATTGCTAATTTGTTGCAGATAGTTATCATACGTTGCAGATACGATGCAGGTACTTCGTATCGATCGTACTGTTTTCTTCCAGGAACAAAAACCGGTTGTTTTGACGACGCGGCACTTTACATTTGCTTTTGACGGTCCAGATCCGGGCAAGCCGGAATCCGAATGGACTAATGGAGTCACTTATTGATCCATGATACACGGAAATGCAAATGCGAAATTCTGCCTGATTATACCAGACTTTTTGCTATAAATCAGTGGACCTTTACTTTTTATAGTTTTACGTATTTTTATTTAATATTTTATTAGTATTATTTTGTTATATTATTATTTTATATTTATTTTATTATATTATTTATTTATATTATTATCTTATGATTTATTATATTTTATTATTTAATATTTTAGTCTTTTTTATTTATCATGTATGTATTTTTATGTATTTATATGCTGTATCAGCCTGTATGTTGTTTTTGCGAAGGCTAATGTGCATCGTTAACTGGCCGTACTTTGTGACCGTCCATTATCAACGACTTCTTGCTTTGAAAATGCTCGGAATAACCGGATACTGGAGAAAGGTGACTCAAGAAGACGGTTCTTGCACGCACATTGTTTCGTTAAGCGCTTCAGTCAGCGCAGTCTGTTACAGTGTTACTGTCTGTACAACTTTACAAGGGCTCTCTCTCGTCTGCAATAGAAGCGCAGCGGGAAACGCGACTCAAATACGTAAGAGGTCTTTATTTGACCGGTGCACATCATTTAAAATTTCAAGCAGATGATCGTAAGTAAGTCTAACTGCAAAACAATGTCGTAAGCAAGACGAACAAGCTGTCAACCAAATAAAAAGATCATAACACTAATTACTAAAAACTAGAATATCGTTCTAGAATATCTTTGCAAGACAGTTTGTCGTCCACTCCGGCAGCATGTGTTTTCTCTTTCCGGTACGTGCAGACGTTTCAGTACATGTTACATACAAAACTCCGATCCACAAGGTTTTAAAAATACAACTGATTTCTTCAAATCTTCAGTCCCAGAGTTTTTCGGAAAGCTTTACGCCATTCCCTCGAAGCCAGCGGGTAGATAATGGGATTTAATAAAGGATTAAAGAAATACAGTACGCTGGCTACGGCAATGTAGGGAAGGTTTGTATAACCAGGTATTACAGCGATGACAATGTAGTAGCCGCAGATTGGTGTCCAACAGACCGTTACTCCAAATACCAGGCATGAGATGATCTTAAAGTGGAACACCTTGTCGGGGTTGCGTAGACGTCGCCGGCGTGGGTGTGTTGGCGCACTGGTTCTTGGCATGGTCGCGAGTACTGTGTTGGCGAAGGATGAATGCAGTTCTAAGGCGTTTCCCGTTGTCAGTGTGTTTAGACCTACGGGACGAATTCAACAACATCCTTTCTAGTTTTGTTTGACGAGCCTTATTGCCAGTGATACACGAAAGATGAGCGCTTACAGCACAGAAACTCCGTAAATGGTAAATGATTGTGCTGTAACGGATGCCGATCGCTATACTGTAATTATTTAAACTCCAGTTCAAACGTGCGAAACGAAAGATGTCCTATCAGAAACGGAGAAAGATGACTCAAAGCGTTGCTAAAGTATGAGAGTGCAAGTGGGGAAGAGTCATGCGCATTTTTAAAAGTATTGGTCTTAACTTCTGTGACTTGTCTGCTTCATAGCTATGTATGTAAGCATCTCAGCAGATCTGTTAAAAATGAATGCTTCGAAGTACCTTCGAAAACATAATACATACTCGTTACTGTCTGAAGCCTCTCTCGCATAAAAAATCATTTCCTGGTTAACGTTGTTGGTCACATGCTTTACAGTTTGTATCATCTTGCGATCTTGGGCTTAGTCTTATATTTTTGGGAGTACATATGACATTTTGCCATTTTGGGTCGTTTTAAACTGTAATTGCTACCTAATTTTACCGTAGGACTGCGATAACCCGGACTGCTGTCGGCCCACACTCGGAGTGATCCTTGGTTTGAACTTTCGCCCGAAATAAGCCTTTCTATACTGCCAAAACTTCCAACAGATAACCGGGTAGATGGCAATAATCAGTGCAATAGGCAGATCATAGCCGATATAACTGCTCCACAGTACAAAATTCGGTTGTGCGGTCACATTAAACCAGCAATCCAGGGTGCTGTCATCCCGATAATACAGTGCATCGGGAATCAAAGCCGGTAGTATCCAAGCATGAGCGTACAACCACAAGACCATACAACAAAACACCGCTGCTCTTCTGCTGTGATGTTTTGCATAAGTAAACGGTGACGTAACGGCCCATAGTCGGTTAATGCTAACAACAAGGTGTAAGTAAAACAGAAATAAACTGGAGACATTGTACAGGTAAAGATACACGGTGCAGGCTGTTTTTCCCAATCGCCAACCGTTGTTGTAGTATAACTCCATGTTGGCCCATCCACTGCCCACCGCCTGGATCAGATCGCCGATTGATAAGTTCAGGATGTACATGTTAAACGCGGTGTGGAGGTTTCGGCATTTGTTGTAGGATATGATAAGGATTGTGTTAGCGATGACGGTTGCGATACAGAATAGAAGGATGATGATGCCGACGGGTTTTGCGTTTGGGTAGAAACCCAGTTGTCCCGCTTCCCTTTCTGCTATGCTCGCAGGGAAGGTGGTATTATTGGTCATCATAGAAGTTTTCGATATAATTATGTATTAAAGAATAATCATAGGATATAACTTCTAGTTTAACTATATGCAGAGACCAGCAAAGTAAGTTTAAGGACTCAGAAAGTGTTTGATAACCAAGGGTACAAAGAGATGCAATGTTTTCGATATCAAATGAGTCCTTGATGCGTTACAGAGACATGTTATTGACATAGTCATTGTTGACGGACTTAAAGTTTTTAAGCTGTAAAATTCAGTCTTGTTCACTCCTGTTCACTCGTGCATCGCGAATTCAATCACGGGCTTTATTCCGCGATTTCCGGTATCTGTCAACGACAATTATCTGTCACGCCCGTGTAATCGTCCTTTTCCCCACCTTTGATTTCCAGTCTGGACGTAAGTCAACCTTAATTTCTCATCAAGACAAATGGATTTCCGGCTGTTTGTGGTACGATTCACTTGTTAACATACCGAAACTGAGAACAGTGACACTTTTACGTACGTATAAACAAAGTTTAAACTCGTAAATCCACGAAGTCGGAAAATCAGCGTTGTAACTTCCGGAAAAAGTTTTGATACCCGAAGAGAGCCTTACTTTACGGAAACTAGACAATATTTTTACTAAGAAAAGGATGTGCAGAGGGGTGATACCGAACTTCGCGATAAGCTGTAAGGTGATCCAGAGCGTGCTTCTGCATTGTTGCTGATGGGAAGAGGCGCAGAAGTTTCCCAGAAACAGATCAAAATCCCAGCGATTGTCTTACACATAAATTGTCGTACAAGTAATTATTACTGATATCGTATTGATATTATTTATTTTGCCAGTTACAGTGTATCTTGGGATTTTCCACGAGGCAAGCCAGGTCGCGTCGACATCTCCCGGGTGAAGCCCTTGGGATGGCTATTGATCTTTGCGACCACCCGGACGACATCCACATGAACACTTGGTTGACGATATTTGTAGAAGCTAAATACAAGCGTAAAATTCGTGAAGTTCTTCGAGGTCGGAAAATCCATTGGTACGAGTTGTGCCATTTTCATAATAGCTTTGACTGTATTTTACTTTAGGTCATTATAATCATTTTCTCCGTTTTACGAACGAAGAGTGGGGTGTGTGTGTGAGCGTTTTTTATTGTTAAACACTCCCAGTTTTTACATACTATTCATACGAGTGTACGTTACAATAAAAAAAGAAGAAATTATATGAACTACGGTATGAATTGATGCGGGTAACAAAATCGGCCGTTTGCTGTACGAGAACAATAACGAAGTCGAACGCAATCATCACCGAGTTGAGTCAGACATCAACACATATTTCGTGACTGGTCTAAATGAACAGAGGCGTGTGCATCGTTTTCGGCATCGATCATGTTTATTAATTTTATTGTCAGGTGGCACATTACTACTACTGTACATCATGTAAAATTGCACAAATATCTGGATTTTAAATCTAGTTAGAATACGCTCGGCCGCCCCGTAACATCAAAATCTGAATAACCATAACACAAAACCAAAAACAAATCACACCGTTTTATTCCCCGCATCGGAAAACTACGTCACATGGCATTTTATCAAAAAAAATTTTACCGGCATGCCGCCAATTCAACTTAAATATTATCAAAATTTTAAGGTCACCTTCAAATTATTTTTACTACATTTGTTGTTAAGAAAAATACATTAAGCACTTAACTGTCTATTAAGAAAAAGAACAAAGAATAGTAATGGATATATTTACCGGTGTAACCATCATAAAAAAATTGATCTTCCAAAAAACGAATTTCCACAGCGGACGTACTCGCAACGTGACAACGTTGGAAATGGAACAATCTTAACAAACCGAGCGCTGTGACGAATTTTATTAACGAATAAAATAAGCCCCAAAAAGGGTGTATGACCTCATGCTCGCCGATATGCGCGAAGACTTCTGACCGGCAAACCCGTATGAAATTCGAATATTGCGAATGAGTATGCGTTTCTTGCTGATGATTTGATGATGCTGGAAAAAAACCGCGTAACGAGCCTAATTGATCTTCGAATCGTTAACCGATCGAATCGTAAACCGATCGGTTTTCGGCCGCGACCAATAATAAAATGTCTTGGAAACCTCCCTAGCTCAGGTCTTTTTCCGAGCTCAAAAACGGTCCGAAGCTTGACCGGAATTAAGAAAGAAATGAAAGAATGAATTTCAAAATTGTGAAACTCCTTTTAAAATGTAATAAGAATGTTTTCGAACTTTTTTTGACGTCAGAATCCTCGTCATCTTTTTGTGCTTTTATCGATATATCATCTAAGCAAATTGGAAGGAAACGAAAATTCATAAGGCGGCGTCATTGTTTAAACTGCTTGACCATATTGCACAACAACCGGTCATTGCGCGCACAAAACGGACAAAAGGGCAATGGAGGTCCACCTTTTCACTTTCAAAAGGATTGTATGGGTTCAGTCTCTTGTTTTCACCAATGCGATGGCACTCTTTCGCGCAAAACCTCCGAAATGATAGGAGTCTAGCCTTAAATTAGAATGCAGTGTTTCGAAGTTTTGACAGATTTAGGTACCTACGAGCGCTGGTGAGGCACTTATGAACCAGGTATGGTTCCGATTCCTCGGCATGCAAACAAACACGCCGACTGCAAAATTAGC
>JAQGAU010002166.1:0-16374 GCA_034698045.1 Paramacrobiotus richtersi
CATACGCATCCGGAATGCATATACGGAATAAGTAAAACATCAGCTGTACCTATTCTACCTTTCGAAAAAAGAAGATTCTCAATTTGCCAGATTTTGGCTGCTTCTGCATATGTGACGAAACAACTAATTGTAAATAACAAAACCCGTATGCTTCTGGTTTCTCTTTTCAACAAATTATTGCGAATCAGTAACCTGAAATAGTAAGCAGGGAACTTTCACATCAAAACTTTTAGTTTCAAATCATGTCGCCAATCTAAATTTCAAAAATTCGAACCTTTCAAACTCGAATAAGTTGCGCGCCAGCGCGACCCAACACTTGTAATCATATGATAATATCGTATAATCATAATGGTAGCAGTATTGAGTACACCTTATAGCGCCTGCCAGCATACGACCGGCAAAAGGTAAAATTTAAAGGGCCCCCTTCTGGCGGGAACGGCTCTCAGACAAAATACGGTAAACTTCTGAACCTTGGCAATGATTGTTCGAAGTTTTGAGTTAGGCTAACACGATCCATTTTCACATGTATATAATCAAACAGGCGTACTAGCTGTTGTTTTTTAGCAAAATCCCCTGCGAAAAAATCACCAAAAAATAAAGGCTCATAATGAATTGAGTTGGAAGTGAGAACTCACTTCCGACTAAATGGTTCCAGCAGACAGTATCAGTAAATTAAATAAGTTAACACTAATAAATAATAATAAATTAATTCTATCAATAATATTTTTGAATTTTAGTTTTTATTAAGCCCGAAGATTAATCCGTTGGAAGTGGAGAATAACGCAATTACCACCAGAACTAGAAAAATCTCAAAAAAGTCCCTGCTTAAACCAACCGATGCTCTGCTCTGGTTTTTTTAGGTAACCTTAGCCGATCAGTTTTCACAAGCTTAGTAGGTACTGATCCCACACTCACAAATATGGTCATCATTCTGTCGCCGTAAACGTCGTCGTCGAAATATAAATCACGATCCGCCATTTTGTCCATCCAGACAGAAAGTTGTTGCAACTGATCAGGATCCAAGTCCGTTAAACTGTCCTCCATTCTGGACCATAAATTTTGCCGTTTATTCCACCATTCATCCGTGGTCATCCGCCCGCTCGGTACATGTACAAATGTTTCGAAATAGGAACCAAACTGGCTCTCCAGATCAATTTGCACATTCTTCATAACCAGAATCCCACATCCTTTCATCAGCGTTTTCAGGTGTGTCCTTAAAGCTTCGACAACATCGATCAGATACTCGCGGTCAAAAAGCCGACCGGAAATCACGAGCTTATTGATTGGTTCCCGTTCGCAGTCTACAGCTAGAATGAACTTGATTGCATCTCCTGCAAAATTCCCGAACTTTCCCCCTGTGGGTGATCCATGCGGGAAAGTGGCGTCAGTGTCCCAGCCTTTGACGGCAATTGCGGTTGTGCGGACGTTCCAGCAGTTGTATAAACACAGCACAAACAGATACTCGCTCCATTCGTAGTCAAAGATTCGATCGGAGTTTCTGTCACGGATGGTATTTGTTACGTAATGTAACAAGTCAAAACGAATGGTTTTTGACACGTAATGGGACGTACAAATAACATTCCATTGCTTACACACCCGACGGCACTTTGTCTGTTCCAGAGTGTCTAAACACTGAAATATTTCGTCAAGAATTTCCTGCAGCAGATGGCAGAATTTGATCTCTTCTGTTGTCGTTTGGTTCTTTTCTATGCTATCACTGGATGAACATTGCGCATCTACGCCGGAGACTGGACCTTCTTCTTCGCGAAAAGCTCTCGAGTGTGTGCGCTTGCGGTCACCTTTATTATCCCCTGACTCGGCTCCATGTTCGCGGCAGTGTCGCGCAGACACAGCGTTACTGCTGCCTTCGGGAATCTTCAGTAAAGCAGTAGCTACCGATCTCTAAAACACAGTTGTCAATAAAAGTATTTTACAAAACAGTGATTTTTCATTGCTTAAGAGGACACTGCGGTGAGACCGAGGGTTTTGCAAGAGATATAGCCGATATCCATAGAGCGCAGCGCTTATGAAAGGGAGAAGATATCCACTGTCCGTTTGTGCGCACAGTGGCCGGTTGTTGCGCAATATCGTCAAAAAGTTTAAAAAGAGATGTTGTCTTACAAATCCTCGATTCCATCCAGTTTGCTTGGAAGATATCTCAATAAATGCGCATAAGCCTGAAGATGATTCTAAACCAATTTCAGCCGGAAAGGCTGGACGCCAAATGTTAAAATGAATTTCAAAATGTTTGAAGTGCATTTCAAAATTTCACAAGAATGTTTCAAAGCATTGTTTGACCCCAGAATCATCGTCAGCTCTTTAGGCATTTATTGCTGTGCCATCTGGGTAAATGCGATGGAAGCGAGGATTGTGACCATATTGCGCAACAACCGATTACTGCGCGTACAAACAGACAAAAGGTCGATGGAGTTCCATCTTTTCACATTCAAAAGGATTGTATGGGTTCTGTCACCCGATTTCGCCGATGCAGTGGCATTCGTCCGCGCAAAACATCCCAATTAACCGTAGTCTAGCCTTAAGTAAATCGTTGTGCCAATCAAGCGAAGCGCGTAACATTGCTATCATTCCTGTTATTTTTTATGCCAATTTAAATGATAACTCCGGTGAGATCGAGTAAGAGTGTTATTTTTAAAAGCGCCCAATAAATTCACTATCACTACTTACAGTAAGTCTTGGGCCTCTCACTGGGACCGTCAGGTCTTCTTCACCATATCGATTCTTCCAACCGCTTTCCACAGTTCCGTCATCACTGGATAACACGTGAAGAATGTTGCCGGAAATGTGGGTTACCATCATCTGAAATCTCTTCTCTTTGCAGTTCTGATTAAAATTGTCGACCAAATATTGCGCAGCCGGGCATGTCTTGTACGGCCTTTCGGAGTCTTCGCCGCTGCATAGTCTTTTTGGCAAGGAGATGCACTGTTTGATGAAATACCCCTTTTCAATCGACACGGTCTTCAGCAGTTCTTCCGATGATCCGTCTCGAACCCGCTGGGTAGGGATGATTGTGCTGACCCGGCCTTCAGGAAGAATGGCGCGAAAATAGCCAAACCATCGGTACGAGCTCGACTTCCAGTCGCACGGGTACCAGGTCCAGGGTTCGTTGGGCTGGGAGCGCAGGAGAGCCTCCGCAGAGACTTCAGCTGGAAACGGAAACGGGAACGTCGGGTACGTCGGGTAGCCAGACCGGAGACGGTAAACATCTCCAAATGAAAACAGCCGAGGTGTGGCGTTACAACCGAAGTCGATCGTCATTCCTTCCTCGTTGCAGTCAACAACTCTCCCGTGATGCAGGAGTCCATCATCCCCTCGGACATCAACTTTGTTCCATTCGCGATCTTCACAAAGAAAAGGCATTTCTCTGGGCTCAGCTTCTGCAGCGAAACGAATGCTGAAGAGCTGGAAGGTTCCTGAGGCAGAAGTTCGTCACATACAGTACTACAGAATATAATTTGCATCCATAAAAAACGCTTCAAACAAGTGCGCTATCCAGATTGCCTTATACCGTATGCTTTTCGTGCCACATGTGCGATCGATCTATGGTAACCTAGTTACTGTAGAAATATAATAGCTGACACGGTTCGGATCCTGTCTTTCTGTTTCAACTGTGAAACCGACAGATTCGCGGTCGATTGTAACAAATGATTAATCGGTTGGCTGCAATTGCATTTCTTGCCCAAATTCTATGACTCTGTATCCAAAGTATTCTGTAGTGAAACAATTCAGCACAGCAACCGGAATCTTTTCTCGAGAGTTTGCACTGGGAAGTGCAACCTGCAGATATGTTTATTTACAACATGTGCGTTTCCTTCCCGAGCTACTTTATTAATTTTATGGATCGCTGGCCTTCGTACCAAGTTCCAACAGTGCATAATATTGAAGTGTGGATTGTTCTATCTTTTGCACAATACTGTCGATGCATACAGACCATTCGGAATGTACAATACATACTCAACGCAAGCTATCTTCGGGCAGATGTCTTAGCTTCGGGTCAGGAAGTTTCTGTTAACTGCTTTTCTGCGGGCTTAACAGATCGCTTCGCTATCCGCATTTGCCATTTCTTTAAAACCTGTCGCAAATCATCCATTGTGGCAATAATGAGAACAGGGTCCAGTACGGTCTGCAGAACGTACAAAACAAATATGACGTTCGAAACCACCAAATAAGTATCGTTATCTATTTGCACGAATAAGTCGATCGTATCCAGCAAATTGTATGGCATCCAGCAAACAAACACCCCAGCTGTCAATGCTGATAGCACAATAAAACCTTTATGTTTCTGTTTGGAACCGGTTGATTTTGCTGCTATCGATCGACGTAGATAAATATGTTTGGTCAGCAACATCGGATAGGCGACGAGCATAATCAGAACAGGAAGGTCGTAAACAATGATCATGGTTGCTTTCACCCATGAAATCTGCGCTGGTCTATTGAGTCGACATCCATACTGTTGTTCTCGATAATACAGTGCATCCAGAATAACTCCCGGCAATGCAACGAAATGCACGTACAATACAATAAATATAACAAGTGCAATCGGGACTAAATAAGAATGCCGGTTACGGTACGACATAGGGAAAAACATGGCCCAAATTCGATTGATGGTGATCAGAACGTGAAGATTGATCGGGATTCCGGCGAGTGTCCAGGCGGAATATATCTGCACGGTACACGATGCGGCGGTCATGTGAAGACACTGGCTGGATGACCAGTAACAGAAGGATGCGATAAAGATGAAAATGTTATAAATGGCGTTGAAAAGTGTCAGGGCCATAAAGTACATAGAGAAGGGTGTGCGCAGTTCTCTTGTACTGGCGAAACAAACTGTCACGATGGTGTTGAGCACAAAGGATACGAAAGCACAGATTATAGTGAGATGGTCGGTCCAGTCGTTTGTCGGCGTACCTCCAAAGGCATCATCGCTCGACTGATTTGCGGAAATTTGGTCAGAAACATTGTCTTCGGCCATCTTGTAGCAATGCAGTCGAACGTGGCACCAACGAGTGCCAGAATAGTACTGTGATAACATCATTATAACTAGAACGTCCTGGATTTTTGCGATGCAGAGTGTTTTTGGCTACAGAGAATGCGGTCAAATTTCCCATGGGCTGGGACCCAGCCGCTGGGTTGAGAGTTTACGCAGATAATCAATCATACCTGCCTTATAACAGCCACTTCGTAGCGTAATTGAAATTTTCCTTTCCTTTCACCAGCTGTACGCAACTGAGCGTGTTACTGACTGCGTAAACAAATACTGTTGGGTATAGAAATTCAACAGACAATGGGTGTAACCCAATCGCGCTTTTTCTACAGTTGTCCCTACCATAGTTTGTGTGGTGTGTACTGTGCATGGTGTGCTTTCGCTAACGATAGATTTTCTTACGCACACAGATTTTGTATTGCAGAGGTATAAGGATGAGCGATGAGTGCCGGATTTCGTGATGTGCCGGTCTTCGGTACAGTACGTGTGCGGAAGTCTGACATGAAGGACCCATATTGAAATACTTACAGGACTCACCATGCCATACAAAACCAAAAAGTGCAGCTATTCTATATCAACAAAATACACGGTAGCAAGAACAGAAAGCCGTCAGGCTCCGACAATGGCATTGCATGCAGCTAAAAGTGCAGCTGTTCTTTTTATCAACAAAATACACGGTACAAAGGACAGGAAGCCGCCGCGGTCTACGTCGAGTTATGGTACTTAATCGATCCGCCATCATCATGCCATGCTAGTTGATATAAATGAGCCAAAGACGGTACAGTGTGGATCGAATACCGCAGAATTTTTTTAATGTACATGAAAATTTACGTGCTGCATCGCCGAATGTTGGCTTAAGCCGCTTAAGACAATAAAGTCTGGTTCAAGCGCAAAGCGCACACATATACGCCTTCCGGACGTGAATTAATTACTGCGCGAGATTTCGTCTGTGACTGTACGTCTTTCATACATTCGTGCCCAAGGACTATATTAACCATCCCTGCCCGCGTTTTCAGCCGTAGCGTTCCGAGCTGCTTCCGTGGTCGCTGGATCCCTCTGAAAGAACATTTTGAAATATGTAAATTTCATAGAATACACAAAAATTCCTCGCCTTCCTACTATGGTATTCGTGTTGTTTTGAGATGCCGCATTTTTTGTATAGATGGTCGTACTGTACTCTCACGAGAATAGGTATCGCTAACATAAAACAAATAATTTCGCATTATAGCGGCTAACTATACTACAACAGCTACGAGTTTATTATCCTTATCGCATTTATCTAGTTATATATGTACCTTATGGGGCAGACTGGTCGATCCTGTTGTTGCTGCTGGAGAAGGGTTATGTCTTCCATCACTTCCGTGAACGAAGACTGAAGCAGTTCCACGTACCTTAACACGCTGAACTGCTTTTCGAAACCAAGTGATATGTGAGCATTTAGTTAACTTCACATCACCCATAGTCAGTATGATAATAACTGGATCGGCAATGCCTTGCACAAGTAACATCGAAAATCCAATATTCAAGGCCAATGGCAAAAACGGACTGTCAAGCAATGTCCCGAAGAAAGAAATTGTCTTCAGAAGATTGTACGGAACCCAGCAAATTACCGTTCCAGCTGTCAACGCGGACAATACAATAAAACCTTTATTTGTATGGCGAGCCTGGCCAGGCTTACTCGATTTCCACAAAATGTGCTTCAGGAGTAAAATCGGATACGTGAACACCATGAGCAGTGCTGGAACAGCGTTTAGCATAATCGTGGCGGTGGTCAACCAGATATTCGATGGATCCCAGTCAAAACCACATCCGGTCTTGTAATACATCTCATTTAGGACAACACCCACTATGGTTATAACTTCAACGTAGAAAACAGTGCAAGCGACACTTGACAGTGAAATATAGTTCGTATGCCAGTTGCGGTACGAGAGTGGATAAGACATGGCCCAGATAGGGTTAATGGTGATTAAAGCATGCAGATTGATAGGAAGAGATCCCAAGCCGAAGTGTAAATAAAATCTGAATCTGTATAAAGCCCAGCTGTCACACAACCCGGAAGACCAGTTGGTCCAATAGCACAGATGAGTACCGAACATCAGAAGGTTGGCTAAGGCGTTAGTGGACATCAGTGCCATGAAGTACAGGAAAAAAGGAGATTGTACTCTCCTTGAACATGCAAAATATGAGCTCACTGCGGTATTAAGGAGAAATGACAAGATTTGACAACTTATGGTTAGGTGATCAGTCCAGTTATTTCCGGGAATTATTACGACTGATTTGGTGTAATTTTCAGACTGATTCGGAAAACGCACAGAATTGTTCAGATCCGCCATTTGCCAATATTGGCCGAAGGGCTACCGCCGTATACGTATGTACTTTGAGGCAGAACGAGATAGTTCAAAGGTAAACTTCTAGCTAATGGATTTGAAAACTTAAACTTTAATGGCAAGGTGTTATGACATTGCTGGCGCTAAATATTACTACGGCAGGAAGCTGGAACATTACTGTTCAAGACCAAAGAAAACTATGTGAAAACTGCATGCTGCACTGCACGCTGATATGAAATCCGTAGACCTGGCCAACATATCCGATGAAACAGACGAGTGATGTGATACAGTGATAGTAAAGTACCGAACTCGCACCGTCCCGTACAGAAGCAAGTACGGTTAACGGGGTTGTTTCTGCTGGAAAAAATCTACCTTTTTGCATGTATGGAAACTGCAATGGAGAAACTATTAAACAAACTGCTAGCGGAATCCCCGAAAAAAGCATTCGTTTTTCAAGAAGTGGATTTGTAGTTACATTTCCGGTGCCCGCCGATTCTAGTATTTGCATTTGTGAACGAGTATTTGTGAAAGAAAAGAACCCAAAGTTTTTTTAGGTCATGACGCTAGTTGCCAAGTTCGTAAGGCACAGGATACCGTTCACTGCAAAAGTAATACGACTGTGTAAATCTTCAGAATCCAAGTAACGATCGATGTAACGATTTTCGTAAGCCCTGTACTTTGGCATGCTATGGTAGGTTTTTGTTATAGGAACTATAGTATCGCCATTTCAACATGATTCACATGAATAAAGAAACCAGTTAGAGAGCTACGCTCTTAGAGGTTACATTCCTTATCATATCATAAATGATAGTTTAGGTTCTCGGCATTGCAAAAAGCTAAAACCAATGGAAACTGTATCAGTATGGTGCATTGAAAACTTTCTATCGAACAATGCGGAAAATTCTCATGATGGTTTTCCGCAGATCGTCCATCGTAATAACAATCAACACCGGATCCAAAACTGGCTGTAAAAGATACAGCGCCAAGGATACATCAATAATCCTCCGATTGTCCGCCTCGTGGATATCGAAAAAAGCCCATAACGTGTAAATGGTTTCATACGGTGTCCAACAGATAAACGCACTCAACGTCAGCACGGAGAACACCCGAAATCCTTTTGTATACCTCCTCCTGTGTGGTTTCATTCCGCTCCTGGTGTCTGCCGAATGATCCATGACGGTAGCCGCATGGGTCACGCCCTGAACAGAATTCTGCTGTTTCCTTTGCTTATGCATCAAGTACACCCAAGAAATGATCATGAAGACCACCGGGAACTCGTAGATGACAATCTGCACCATCTGGTACCATGCTGACATTTTTCCCAGATTCAAGGAGCAGCTGTTTGTTGCTAATGGTTTTCTGTAGTACAGTGCGTTCATTATCACTCCGGGTAAACAAATGACATGAACATACGCAACTGTTAAAACAACCAGAATAACAGCCGCTTGAGCGGTATGGCGGTTTCGGTATGATATCGGGAATGCGATGGCCCATATTCGGTTCAGCGTGATGAGAACATGAATATTCAATGGCAAACCGAGAACTACCCAAGAAATGTATAAGCGGAAGTCGCAGAGTATGACGTTGCGCATGTAAGCTGGGTACAGCTGTTTGATAATTGTTAAACAACCGTGAACACTCATTAACGCATCGGATGCTAAAAGTGCTGTCAAATAGATCGTAAAGGTCGTCCGCAGTTCGGAGCGGAGTGTGAAGACAAGGACAACGAAAACGTTAAGGATGAAAGCCAAGACGCTGCAGATGGCGTTAAGGACCATTTCATATCCCCAAGAAACCGGGATAAGGGAGATTGTCGTATTGGCTGTCATATTCGGTAAAGAAGGTAAAAAGATTCCTGTCGCATTCATTTTGTGGAGCATGAAAATTATCCGGACAGATCCACCCGTTCATCACTGGAAATAGTCATTTATCAGAAATCGCAGCGCGTTGAAGTTAGATTGCTTGGGAGGACAAAGCTAACAACGCAGATTTGACTTTACACACACCATGAAATTCAATCAGAAACACGTTTTACAGGCAATAACGAATAGGATATCCGGACGTGCTCGACGGCAGACAAATCCAAATAGCAGCATGGGACTATGCAGCATGTTACAACCGAAAAGTCACCGCACTCGACACATTTGCCTTAAATTTTTCATCACATTCCACGGAAATGTTGTACCATATCACGCTTGTGTAATTGCACACGGATCACGTCCACTTTAGGTCATCATCCATGCAATAAGCTGAAGCATACTTGCTGGGCTATCGACATAAACTATATCGCGATCGTAGACCAAATACCCCGACACTCATCCTGGTAACTTTGAGTAGTTCATGGAATGTTCTCGCGTGTCGTTAATAACTTATTAAGTACCTCTTAATAATCTAGGTTTAACTGTCCGCATAGCGGGGGAAAGTTAGCAGCTGAAACCATGCAGTAGTCTTACAATTAGCCCAGATGTTTACCCAGTTTTTTAGCGGTAGCCGTACGCATGTGAGTGTGCAGATAGGTTTAAATGGCACCCTTACAGATCCATTACTATTTTACAAAAAACTATGCTTTTCGCAGTACCTTGAGGCTTGAACAGTAAACTAGCAATTAATTTTATTCACCTATAATGTGATTGCGCTTGTAACTCTGACGTTACATTTGATCCAGTTATTACGTCTACGATAATATACATAAGTATGTGCTGTAGTAGAGTTTAGCACATGACTATGGTACGCTTGGATAGCTAGTACGATCCACGCAGGTGGCCGACAATTAAACAGCACGATCAAGTTTCCTGTTCTAACAACGCTAGACAATACACACTCAATGAAAACACAGGTGCGCAAATTCTCGGATAAGCATGCGGCTAGCATTTTAAATTACATATATCTATACATATGCTTCATGAAAGATCAGTTAATGGGGCCTTCCAATGTTTTCCTTCCCGGTATTCGTTTTTTACTCATAAATGCAGCGATCGTTAAGACCGACAGATAATGTTAATTGCTGTTGCTCATCGCGGCTAATTGCAAAGAGCAGAAGTCGTATAATATGGTCATATGCCGAACTGTAGCTGCCAGTTGTAGGATAATCGCTATCATCCATCTCATTTCCTCAAGATAATTATTACCTCTACTTTAACATTAGTTGGCATATTATCTCCAGAAACGGTCCGGAGCTTGATGTAATGATGCTTACACTTCTTGCAGTAATGATTCAGTAGCACCGAGCTGCACGCTTTCAGCTGACTCGTGAACTTGGTTCTTCTTGTTAATCTGTTGCGTACGAAACATTTTCCGCTACTTCGTAAAAATAGCGGATTTGCCACTTTGAATACCACCTTGTCAGTGAGGCTTGTCATGGACAATGTCTTCCACAGTACAGTGCATGTCATTATCAGAACACTAAAGCGATTTTTTCTGTTGCCTGATATGTAATATTAACTGACAACAATGGCGACATGGGCGCAATGTACAGAATGACAGAAACGTGTGAACTGGTAAAACTGTTTTAGAAGGTGTTCAAGAATCGAACAACGAAAGGAAAACTGTTGACCGCTATTAGCCAGCGACAAAAAAACATCACAGAATACGCGTACAGGCGCCTCATTTCATTCGTCAGGATAGAAGCGAAACGAGTGCACAATAACTTCCGCGTCTTTTCCAGCGGACGGAGCCTCACCCAGGGGACTCACAAGGAAAAGGAGAACTGAAAGAGGCTTTTGGGAGATGGTCGGTTTCGAGTCATACAACCAGTTGTGGAATTCTCCTACAGCTGTATTGTTATGCTGGAAGCCGCGCTGCGCACTGAATAAGATGCTGTCTGGTTTCCGGTGGTACGACAGCGTCAGATGTTTATCTACCACAGTGACCCCATCAGAACTGGCAACGCCCACCCCGAAGGGCCAATAAGAATTCTGGTCGTGAAGTGAGAATCTCAACTGTCCAACGCTGTCCACGTTATTTCCGCCATATGGTTTGGCACAATTGACACTGACGCCTGGCTCACCGTCCTCCAGACTGGATACCGCGAAGCCAACATTAAGATCCAGCTCGTCCAAACCTTCGATGTGCAGCTCGTAACGGCCGAAGCCGAAAGTCTCGGTTGACTGAATTCCGGCACCTTTCCAAGCATCATTGTGCGGGGCAAGGCGAAGATGCAGATGCCCGTGCTCATCGAGGTAGGCATTGCGAGTGGCCAGTGTCGAAAAGGTGTTATCGGTGTTGCCTCCAACCACCCACTGGCGGTCGCAAAAGACAATGTCTAACTCCCGAGGGACATCCGAGAACGGAATGTCAGGTTTCTTCGCTGCATGCTTGAACTGGTAGATTTTGCTTACCTCTTCATTCAGCAGCAACCCACTCTAAAAATTGTAGAGTCAATCATGTCCGATCAACAACAATTATACAAGAAAGCCACACTGTCAATCAGAGTACTTACAGCTACCGGCCCATTGGAAAGTTGCGCATCATCCATCAGTGGAAACCTGATCAAGAACAGTGCCTCTCCAAGGACGCGGCGATAGTTGGCGGCGGTCGGTTTTAAGTCATTCGTTCGGCAAGCATTCGAGGCCCAGCTGAAACACAAAAATTCGACAATCAGTATATTACAGTCTGTACAGGTAACATGGTATTTACAACTTGTACAGGATACGGGATTTTCGTACCTTAGGAAAAAGATTTCTAAGCGTCAAGTATCTCTACTGCTTTCTTACTTTTCCCTAAGGAGCATTCCTCTTTAATTTACAGAGCTAATATTCCCTAATGGATGGGGTATTTACTGTAGTCTGGGAACTGGGATTAGAAATAAAAACATCGGAAACATTTTACTCATTTGCCCATGTTTACCGTTCTGCGGCTTTGTACACGGCCTCTTCGCTGGCAAAAAGCGTGTCTCGACTGAATATCATCCGTAAGGTTTCGTTGGTGATTTGCAAGAATTCTTGTGAATGGAGAAGCTCGCTGCAGTGCGCGTCCACAATCTTCAGGCATTTATTGACGACACTGTCCGCACCCAGAACCTGTGCCTGTACGGAAACACTTATACAGGTTTTCGCAAGAAAGATGGAATTTTCAACTTACGGGTTCAAGCATGGTTAGACAAGTGGCCTTATTGACGTTCTTAATGGCATATTCGACGCAGATATCGACCAACTTTGGGATCCCGTACTTCTTAGCGCAGTATAAGGTGGCCAAAACGTTTCCCAGACTGAGGTCCTCGATGCCGTCAGCGTACAAATATCTGTGTACAATGCCACTAAGTCAGAAAAACTGTCATTGGTGCAAGCTTTTGTAGATCAGCTTACTTCAGCATGATATCGAAAGCTTGAGGGAGAATATCGGGAAGCTGGATAATCTCGGCCGTTTCGGGAACCTCTCCGTAGAACATGGTATCCCACACATCGCTACTGAGACTGAGGACAAGCCTGCGAAAAGAGGAACAACTCTAACTTACCGCCACTAGTGACTAGTACTAGTACACTGCAGGATAAACCAGGAAATACTTGTGTGCTCGGAAAAGCTCTTCCTTCCCATACTGGTGTCCCACTGCAAACTGAATATCACTACGCTCGCCCGTTTCGAGTGCCTGCTTCATACGCTGAACGATCCCAGACGCTTCGCCACGCCATCCCCAGACTGAATCGGCCAGCGACGATTCCGACATTGCTCGGTCGGAGAATTCCAGATAATTCCAGCTGTTTGAGCGGGTTCGTGGCCGTGCAGAATAAATATGATGACACTGTCGATTGTTTGGTCTTGGCCACGAATACCAAAACAGTTTGTGACGCAAGTGATTCCTTTCTGTTCTAGAGAAAGATACGAAAACTGTTCCCGAATCCGGCGAATCGCCTTTTCAAAAGGAGAACTCACAAAAAGCTGTAAACACTAAACTCCACAAATATGACGAAACGAACACGGTGTCACGTACCAAAGTGGCTTCTGCAAAGTAGCTCACTGCTAAGGGTGGTCATGCTTCATAGCTGTTCTGTACTGTCGTTTGCAGCCTGCAGGTGGGTTTAAAAGCAACCTACGCCGTCACACGGGTTGACTTACTGTGGTCCCAGTGGACGTTGTGATTGTGCGTCTCTAAATTCTGTTAAAAAATTTCGTTGACCTTGAGCCATAAACTGACAGAACCAAACATTTATCAAAGCTGTTAAAACTGTCTCCTGATTGATGCAAATATTGTTCGTGCGGGTGCCATAGAAAGTCTAGTATAATCCGAGAAGTCCTTATTTCCGGTGCCATTCTCACTGGTCTTCTGTTGACTGTTCTCGTTTTTCAGTTTGCAAAAACCGCTTTCATCGTGAAATGTCGTTGTAGCGCATACGCATGATTGATTTAGTGACCATGCATGCCATGTCCTACGCATTCAAAACTTACTGATTCCTGTGTATGATGAATATTTTAACAACATTGTTAACAACATTGAAGTAAATAAGTCAACGCGTAATTTCTTCTGTGGTCACACAACGGCCGTATTTTATTATCATTCAGATATTATTATTTCGTAAAAAGATCATTACTGTGTGTGAGATATCTTTCTTATGCCTATGGGTTTCGCTGTTAAGTTTAGAATTACTTTTTGACGTCATTGGTAACTATGCCTTTCCAACTCGGATCCAGCAGTCAGCTGATGGCAGCAGATTCTTAGCAGACCTGGTCGATTCCGTTTGCGTTTTTTAAATTTTGTATCAGGAAACACAAGAGACATCGTAAATTAACCGTGAACCGCAAAATTTTGTTAAATTACTAATCATATACATGTAGCGTACACTCGCACACAAAGCACTGACACTTACAATATTGCTGTCCATGTTTCACATATATATGTACAACAAACCACGGGGAGAGCAGAAAACAACTCCCTGGTAAAATACACCATTACAATACTGATTATAATTCTAATTTTTCACCCGGCGACGTTACAGAGCATTCTCCCAGCTGTTACCCCACAATTTCACCCTATAAACAAGTATGCATCTCATTGAACACCGTGCACTCCTTACAGCGCACTTCACAGCACCAATGAAACTGGCATTTACACCGTTCCCTCCTCTGGTACACCATGGTCTCGTAGCCCCGCCCACAACACAGGATATCGCATCCATCCGGCCCCAGGGACGTAGCATTGCACTTCCGTCCCTTCGTGCCCATGGAGCCGATGGCGTAGTTGACCGTGCAGAAATCAGGTGAATTGTCCAAGTAGACCAGGTCCGTTTCGGTCTGGACGCGTAGGTCACGCCGGGTGGGCTCCAGACGGCGGGATTTGAGGCGTTTGGGGTTCAACCGGACGGCGGTGGCCCCGTTGAACTTCTCCTTGAGGATGTTGCCGATATGCCGGAAGGTCGGCATGCTGCGGTAACAGGATTTGACTTGGCATGATCCGGAGATGCCGTGGCATTTGCAGTTGATTAGCATGTTGAACTCGATGGCCTAGGAAAACATATAACAATTAACATCTTGGAGCGCTAATGAGAAAGACTTCTGTTCTGGTCTTGCGCGTTTGCAGTACTATTTTATACGTTTAATGTATTTCTATCTCTAGTCCCACTGTGAATAACTTTTCTCTTAGCATTTCAGACTTAAAAAAAACGTATTTAAAATGCGTTTTTAATTAATTATATTCCTTATCAGAATTACCTTTTTTATGACTTGTTTCTAGTGTTGTTTTTATTTTTTCTTTATTTTCTATTAAAATAAACTAGACACAGAACTAGCTTAATTAGTAATTATTCTTGTTCATCGCGGATTCGCGGCTAAACATCCGGAGAAAGTGTGCGATACAGAGCTGTATAACTGCAAATTGTAGGCTAATCGCTATCATCCATCTCCCTTCCTGAGGATCATTAACATTGTCTGGCATATTATGTCAGAAACATTTAGCCATTTCCCGGCGTTTAACTACGCCAGAACCACTCATGATTCCACGGCTGTAAACAGCCCCGTGTACAATATGCTTGGCAGTTACCAAAATGCCCACTGGAAAGGGCGAAATATGGAACAGCTCCATCGTATACTCAACGCTAAATGGCCCACACATGCGCAGAGTCTGCGCATACTTGATACGATCATTAATGGGACAACACCAGCGTTTATCCTGCATCACTACCCAAGCCAGCTAATTAATAGCAACTCATTAACGCCCTTCGCTGTTCTGTCCGTCTGTCATTCGACATAAATCACGACAGTGGTTCACATTCTCAGACACGTTCTGCCGATCTCGCTCGTTAACTGCTTGTTTACGTGTTTCACTGGATACAATTTTCACAACTTTCCAGCAATTACTCTACAATTACTTTTCCCATTAGAACTTTGCGTCCTTCAAAAACACTTGCTGCAAACATAGTCAAAACTTCGCCATCAAGTTGTTAATCTTCAAAAACACGAGAACGTCTCTTGAAAAAATGACCTGAAATCTAGTTCAATTTTTAGTTCAATCTAGTTCAATTTTCAGTTCCAGTTCTCTTTTTAAAAAGCTTCTTATGTTCATCTTGTCCGTGTATAACAAGCATAAACTGGGGCACACTTCAAACTACCATAAGCTATGCCTGAAACACTATTTTTTTTAAATGGTATGAACCTAAAAAGATGCGTCAAACCAGCCGCTGCAAAACTGACCTTTCTTCCCGCTTGATTATTATGCAGATTCATCAGTGCCCGGCTGGCTTTTATCCTGGATTTTTTGATCCGCTCGCGGGAGTCGACAAATCGCTTAGAGAACTGCGAGCCAAACGCAATGTTGTCCGAGCATCCGGACCACTGGTGACCATCGGCACTTCGCCCGCGCAGGCTGTTATCGCAGCTGCACTGGCCCAGTTCACCGGTACTGCAGGCTTTGGTTACGGCGAATGCCACTGCCGCTGATGATATGGCATGGACGAATGCGGCTTCTCGTGTACCTGCAATAAGTCGTACACAATAATTACTTCTGACACAATACACAATAATTCTTCTGACGACATAGAGAACACAATAATTCTTCTGACGACATAGAGAACACAATAATTCTTCTGACGACATAGAGAACACAATAATTCTTCTGAC
>JAQGAU010002167.1:0-16372 GCA_034698045.1 Paramacrobiotus richtersi
TTTTTACGATCTGTTAAGGCACGGATGTGTACTTAATCCAGCCAATGTTACCTGCGTCACCATTATATCACACCACGCTTAAGGCTTTACTTCTTGTACTGGAAACAGCGTGTAGCAGAATGTATTATTGATTACGGTTGCGTTATGAGCGAATCCACGTACATGGACGCCCTAGATGATCGAAAAAAGCGTCTAGCAAAAATTAGAAAGTTATTATTTTGTTTAGAAAAAATTATTTTTGCGGCGCTATATCTTTGTGACTTTATGGGATTTGTTAATAAAGGTTTATCGATAAACTGGATCTTCTGTATGATTTATCCGCTTCCGGAACCGGAAATGTTTCAACAGTAATTCAACCGGTTAATAACGCAAACGCTGAGCACGGTAATATTTTTTTTAACTGCCGTAGAAAACAACCGTCCTCGGGGGTGTTTCCAATATGGATATTTTGCTACACGCTGTTTCCAGTAATGCCTTAAGCGAGGTATCATGGAAAACGAAGCGAGAGGCGGGACAAAACTTCTTAGTGTCTTGTTACGAAAAAATGATAAGCTACTGAGCCATGATCCATGATGTGATAGCCATATTATCAGATAGCAGAAGAGCTGCACTATCGAAAGATGACTAATAGATGCCCAATAAACGACTCGGTGAAGAGCAGTAACACCGCTGAGGTTTTTATAGCTTCGCGGGCGCATACGGTCTAGGCACTACCTGTTCGGCAACATGCACCCGGAAACCGCATGTTACTCTCCGTATCTTAGCACTTTGGCGCGTACAGGCACACGTGCACAATTGTCTGTGCACATGTAACGGCCGCCACACACGTCACAGACCGGGAAAATGAGGAACTCGACAGACTTTCGACGATGGATCTCTTGAAGGACCTTTTCAGGATAAAAAAAGCTTTTTGTTTTGAAAACTATAGAAATGTTTCACAAGAGCACTTCACGGCTGTTCATGAAAAAGAATAAACTTGCTCAAATCGAAAATACGCACCAGAGTAGTAATCCATCATCAATTCCACACGTGCGCCTCCCTGAACCGGAATGATGGTTGCCTTATGGTAACGAACCAAATGAGCATTTCGAAACCCATCATCCACTAGACATTTTAGGCGGTCCCGCAACGCATTCCGATCTCTCAAAGTTTTGGAAATCACTTTCACCGCAACGACTTTATCTCCGTGATAGTTCCCACGCTTATTGACTTTTCCTAGGTATACTTTTCCGTAAGTACCGCTGCCGAGCTCTTTGGTCCGTTTGTATTTATATTGGCAAGTGGCGCCAAATGACTCGTAATGAACGCTCGGCGGAAGGTTTGCATTAGATTTACCACATGTACAAACCCAAGCGGCAAACCAAGACAAAGCGGCAAAGCAAGCCATTTGGCAAAGTGAATGATTTGCTCAAAATCAATAAACGAAAGACAAACAGGTAAAATATACGTAGTGAAAATTTTTTCACGCACGAAAGTCGAACTAAATAAAAATAAGCCAAACTGAACGGCGCGCATAATTACACTGGAGTATTTCAGGCACTATCTTTATCGAGAAGCTCAACAAAGGTGAATCGAGTTCAAAAATCAGCTGATAAGGCCGGAAACATGGATAAACCGCCCGTTTCAGATTTATCTTCAAGTATGCCGAACAGTCGCAAAACGTTGTGGACTGACAAACGTGTTTCCGGATGCAAAGAGCTCAGCCGGCTCAATGAAAATTTCACAGCACCTTCTATCAGAAGACCTAGATAAAGCGCTCTTTCTAACAACGGAGCGATTCGGAGCGAGCGATACGGAGCAACCTTGAATCAGCGTCATTATCTGTTGGAGACGTTTTCTCAGGTCTTCATTTCAGCTGGAGTCTTCCGAGGCACGAAGGGACAGACTCGAGCACCCCTCTGCAATTTGGACATTCCATGCTTCATTTGGTTTGGTGTTTGCTGTTACTATGAAAACAATGGCGCCATTCTTTAGCCCCTAAATTTTACTCTTAAATTCAAAAACTGAAAGTTATCTTCATGCAGTTTTACGTCGATTTTCGCATCGGCTGTTAACTGTAGGTTTGCAGCTCGATAATTGTTATCGTAATTGATGATTTGCCTCTAAAAATTATTGTTGAGTGCAGTGTTCAGTTACCGATTATCACCGGAACGGGCGAATTTTCCTCTGTCACACTAACGTCGATATCGAAATGTGTAAAACCGGTTAAAAAGAACACGCGTGCCGCAAGATTCGTGAGGCATGCGATACGATGCAGATTTTGCATTCTAAAATTCTTATACAACCGTACGGCTGTATACGTCATAATAATTATCATATCAACTCGTTGAAATTCAGGTTGCAAGGTATACCTTTATATGTGTAATAACTGAGCCGATTTTGAAGAACAATGAATATACAAGCCGAATGAAGCAAAAGCAAAATACGGGTGTCTTTTTCGACAAACTGGTTCCCTAAAAAATCAAACCTTTGTCTCGTTCGCTACATTCACGTGTACCAGTATTCTTTTGCTGCTGAAAAAGTTGTTCATAAATTAAACAAAAACACCACTCATCGTAGATAAAAGTGCCACGCACACAACGAGCATTACCAGCTGAGTATTCGCTACGCTCCGGTCGATCAAAAACAACATTTAGGCGAGGTCCGATTTTCTTCTGGAAGATCATTGCATCCTTTTCCCAGACTCCGAAGGCTTCGAACGCTAACGGAACAAATTCATACTGATTTCCGCGCGCTGCGCTTTTCCGACGTTTATTTGCTCCTCTCTCTAATGTGTCCGCAATGTGTGTCGGAGCCAGACAGCCAGTTAAAGTTTACAGCGTAAAACGAGTTTTACCTCCAGCGAGCGGCCCTCTTGTCATACCGTCCGACCGCTTCCTGTTCGCGTGGCACTGCGTATGTAAATGTGTGTGTACGTACACGTACTTGAATATGTATCTTATTAGTGCGGCATTGGTATCCGGCGGTACCTTTCAGGCACATCACCGTTTTCCATGGTATCTGAAACGTTCTCTACCAAATCCTGCGGTACTGATGCAAATCCCATCGTAATAATGGTGTCTTCTTAAATTTTAGGTGCACGCAGCCTTTATGTAAATTTTATGTGTATTTAGCCGGATTATGTGATATCTGACGTATATTTGACTGTATCCTGGGGTATCCATTGGGATCTCACCGCATCCAGCGGTTTAAAATGATTTTCTAACCCGTTCTTATTGTTTCTGTTTCCTGTTACATGTGCTGATCACATTGCTCTGTTTTATCTCGATGTATCCTATCGGCATGCGGCATAAATTTAACTGTACTGTTTAGTATTATTTTTTTTATGGTCTTATAACTGCTAAAATTTTTATGGTCCACTATACATTCGTAACTACTGTACGTGCAAATGCTGAAACAAACAAGCTCAGACGCAAGCCACTCTCTTCGACCGAATAACAGAAAAGATCTCGTCTAAGTTAGTCGCATGAGAAACGTGCCCATGATGGACATTGCGTTGACACGCTGCATCTCGATGCTTATGCGCTGGTAGATGTACTCCCTGGCCCGTTTCTCTCCGGTTTTGTGACGGATCTTCCCGGCTAAAATGGACAACAGGCGGTGAGCTTCCGGGCCCCACGGCCCCAGTGTGTGGAATCCTAATGGGCAAAAAAGATAGTCGACAGTAATGTTTCGGTACTTGATTACTTTCGAGTGTTCCGCCTGCTCTGCGGCTGCTCCGGCTTTCTTTGATGTTGCTGGAAAGTATGACAAGGCTACTGCATCGTCGAGTAGCATCCTAGGTCAGCACCTTCTCACGTTCCCACGGCGCTAAAGCAACGCCATCCGGTCGCTTACCGTCCGTTCTGGATATCCCTGAAGGTTCCAGTTCCGTTTCATAGCCGGCAGATCCCAACGTCCGTTTAATTACGTTGTTAAGTGTAGCATGTGCCTGCTTTCTCCTGCACTCCTTCGACAGCTTAGAGCGTGGTAGCCTCGCACATCCGCCCGAGATCCAAAAACGCAGCGATGCGAAATACTAACTGGGGCTCCAAGGCGGAGGGCCACGGCGATTCGAAGTGCTGAATCAGTGAGCAGGTTACCCAACGAAGATGCTGGCAGTGCATGCAGCCATGCACCGGACTCTCTGGCCAAAACGGCCAACAATCTGACTTGCACGGAAACGTCCTTCCTGCATGTTTCGTTCAACTCGTGGGCGACCAATCGAATCACGGGGATATCCGTTTTTGGATCTCGGGCAGATTTGCGGGGCTACCACGCTCTAAGCTGTCGAAAGAGTGCAGGAAGAAAGCAGGCACATGCTACACTTAACAACGTAATTAAACGGACATTCCTGTTTGTTCCATGCTGGCTAGTTCTGACTGGGTGCCGTCGCGTCGTTTTCTCGTTGCTGCATCGCTGTACGCTTCCGGTTGGAAACCCGCAGTAATCTCGGATGTTAGCTGTGCCACAGAGTAAACACTGGCCAAGAAGGCCGGAAGCGCAAGATTCTCCAGGCTACGCACACCGAGACTACCTACGGAAACCGGAAGTGACGCCTGCTGCCAGATAGGATCCGCGATGTCTGTCTTGGTGATCCAAGAGATGAGGTTTCGCATGGTAGTATTTAAATCGGGAAAGGAAGTCCTTCTGTTGATTATAATACTCTTTAGTAAATAAAGTACAACGAAAGAGGCAGGCAACTGGACACTACATATGAGTTAACCGCTCCAACAGCCAATATATATAATGCTGTTTTGTACTGAGTGAAACAATGCTTTCTTCTTGCACCCAAGGACCTCAGAATATTCTGAAGATGAAAACAAACTCAAGAATGACCGTGCGTAACAAAACATGGTTCCGAAGTTGTTTGGACTGCGTCTAACGTCAAAAAGCGCTTGCTGGCAGTAAGGTGTTGGAACAGTAAGCTTGTAGTGTGCAGTTGTCACCATCTTTTGTTGTACCCTACGGTGTCCTACGTACATTCGACTGTATCCAAACAGCGATCTGTATCTGGGAGTCATACTGGATGGGCGGTTGACCTTCGGCAAGCACGCTGACAATGTGGAAAGCAAGGGTCGTAAAAGACTTGGTGCCTTGCGTTTCCTGTTCGAACAAGCCCGCCGTCACGCGCAAATCAGGGTGTTCAAGTCTGTTGTTTTCCCCGTAGTAATTTACTGTGCATACGTTTTGGATCCCCACCAGCGAATACACATCGACGAGATCGTCCGGATTTTTGAAGAACTCGCCAAGGACCTTCTAATAAATCACCTGCCGGAAGAAGAGATTCTTGCTGCCTTCGAATCCTTCCAACAGAAAAGTTTGGCGAGCGTCAACGGCTATTCCTACTATACAAAATCTCCCATAATTACTTTCCGGCAAGTCCCACGAGAAGGCGGAACGAGAAACGATGAGCGAGAAAGTCAAAGAATATTTTTCCCGCTTGTGTGCGAACTGTGTAAGTCGCTTCGTATAGAAAGCGTTCCGGCGTAGCTTTATACACTAAACAACGCAAGTGCGGAATTCATTGTCGGTCACAGCTCATGACCAGTTATCGGTTACTCATTATCCTCAGTTTTTGCGTAAGCTCTAAAACGCCTAAAACACCTAAAACAACCGACCGCCTTTCCTTAATAAGAAGTGGTATTTCGACATACCCCGACAGACTTACTAGCACGCGCCGGGCAGTGTATTTTTCTGCTGGGAGGACGTAAAATGGTGCAAATGAAATGAAAATCTCTGTGTCCCAACGTGCTCTATAACAGTCCAGGTTTAGCCCACCGTAACTTGTGATTATTCTAAGGGTGGGCCTCAATTCGTAGCGCATTTAGATCTTCCTTTAGCAACGTCCGCGTACTATATCTGGATTTGCTGCGAATGCAAGGCCCACCCTAAGTGCAACCGTATCGTTTAATATCCTGGCATCGGGCATGTATCTGGCTTCGTTATACGGATTATGATGTAGATCGTCAAGTTCGTAACGTACATGCTATTTCTGTGGTGTACATGTGCTATGTCTGTTCGAACTTTTGCTAAGATGAATGATCAACTTTTGGCGGTAATGCATTGTACGCCCTAGAATACATTACTGCTGATATTCCAGGGTAAAATTACATTCAAATAATGTTTTGCTCCAGCAGCTGACGAGAGATTAGCTGAAGTACGTTAGATTTTAGTCTCTTCTAATCCAAAAGCAGACTTGTGCAGAAAAAATTCTTAATCGATAGCATCTCTTTCGCTTGCACCCACCAAGCTACAGATGGTGCGAAAAGCAGAAATGTATTAATTGCATGCTCAAAATATCATTGTTTTAACTGTGCTGTAAAAAAATGCGTGCATACGTGCAGCAATATGAGCAGAAAAACTGTGAAAATGGTTGTGAATATATCATCATCCCCGACCCTTGGAGTCATGGGTTCGATATCTAACCAGGATATACAATGGCGGTATACTGTAGTCAAAGTACTACAGACTTACGCGCGTTCATCATATTACAATTGCGATAAGCTGATCATATAAACAAGTGATTAATCAAGAATGTTATCCTACATTTGAAATTATTGCAGAACTTTAAACTTGAATTTTCGATGGTCAAAGTCAAAATTTAAAAACTGCATCTACAAGTCGGAAAAAAATCGCAAAAATATGAAAGTGGTATTGACTGAAAGAGCGGAAAGTCCAAACAAATATAGTTGCCGTTTTTGTGAAAAATGTTTGCACAAACTTCAAAAAGTGCAGTTTTGTACACCGGAGGTCGAATTTTAGTCTATATGTTGGAACTGAATCAGAATATTCAGATTATCGCCAACTATATATGTTAGCAACTTATTTCGCCACTAACACAAATTTTATAACAATTTTTGAAGATCATTCTCTATTTTGTATTGATTTTGAAGTTGTTTGTCAGCATTGTTGGGAAACGCTGTCTGAAGTTAGGTGAGCTGAGGAAACATTCACACACAGCATAATAATATGGCAGCGATGGTGGCCCACTGCATCGGGGCAATAAGAAGAGCGCGAAGTGGACACAGGGCAGGCAGCGGCTTTGTCTGTTTCTCACACAGCGCAATCTCACTCAGCGGCTGACCAGGACGTGATCTACATTAAGCTAGTCTCAGCTTGCGCTCGCATCAGCTGAATGACAGCAGAGTGGGGGAAGTTTTACTAGCCGGCCAATGGCCACGAAAAAGTAAAATGTGCTTTTGATCTTCTGAATTTTTTAAATCACCAGAAGCAGTAAACGATTACGTGGTTGCCGGATACGTATATAGGAAGATTTGTACTACTTAGTCGTGTAGTTTCCGAAAACGGTCGCATGCACGGCCGCAGCGGTATAATCTTTCCTTAACACCGTTGCATAATCTGCATGTTAGTTTCGTGCAAAACTGTAAATAAGTACAGAAATAGATTACAGAAAGTGCCAGAAAGTTCGGGACCAATTAGGGACCAAATGTCAGCGAGACCGGAACGAAATATTGCTGGCCCCAGTTTTTGGAGCCAAATGGGCCGAAACGAAATGTTGCTGGTCCCATGTGTCGGCGCGCCAAATTGCAAAATAATCGCCCACATTAGAGTAACGTTCGTAGATGCGCAACAGATAACGATTTTCACGAGATGCAATCATTGTTCTGTTCGACATATTCGAGACAAATACAGTAGGGTTAGCAAAAAACGACTGCAAATGCAATGTGATATTTTCAGCGGAAAAAGCTGCTTGAACTTAACGGTCAAATTTATTCGTGTGTTACAGTGTCTGTACTGTGTGCGAATCCGTAACACTTCTAATCCATGCGAATATGCACTGCCTAAAATATCTTGCTACGTGGGCTTTACGGAAGCGAACAACATAAATATAGTAAAGACACTAAAATCGTTAAAAAATCCCGTTAAATTTGATGCAAGGCCTGAAGGCCAATCATTGGACACAGCCACCTGTTGCATGGAGCTTAAAAATGGACCAAACGCTAGTACTGAAATTCTGGAACAGTCCCCAGCCGTGTAGAATAATACGGTGTAATGACTTTCTCTTTTCGATTGCAGTATGTATTTGCGTGAATTTCGCAGATATGGGGTCAGTCAGCAGTTAGCACAGTGGTACACTGACTGCGCGTGTCATCAACAATCCGTAGCCATCCAGCTTGTTTCCAACGTTTGTGTAGATAACATTAGCCCACACATTTCGCTCAGCGTCGTACACCTCCATTGTTTGTGACAGTTTGCCTCCTCGACCGACCAAACCGCCATAGACATATATGGAGTTATTTGCCACAAAGGCGCCATGATACGCTCTGGGCTGCATCAGGTCGCAGATGTTGTACCATTTGCGAGTTTTTATGTTGAGCCGCATACAGGACCGCAGCGTCTTGTCTCCGGATGATATGCCACCTAGCACATATATATCTCCCAGCACTGCGAGCATCCCGAAACCATGTCGTTCGTCTGGCAAGCGTGGAAGCTTCGTCCATTTCTTTGTGGAGAGACTGAACAGTTCCAATCGGCGGGAAAACAATGACCGAAAGGAGGTGTCGCCGATGTAAATAATTGTGTCACCGTATCGCGCGTGGCAGCTTACGTGACGTATTCTAGGATGCAAAGAGACGTATACTTTCGTGATATTCGACTGATTATAAGGGGGCAAGAGTCTACAGATAACATCATTGCAACAGGTGGTTACGAGCGCATCGGTAATGACAACTGGCGGTGAGAAAGCCTTTCCTGCCGACACCGGTGTTTCAACCAGGTACTGACAGGATAAAACGGGACACAACCGTATCAGAAAACGCTTTAATCTGCACAGCCAAATAAGAATTTAAAAACAAAATCTGGGACAACATTTTTCGAACGATCTGTATAAGTTCACTGCTTTATTGTGCACAGTGCGGGGCGCACCTGATTTAGAATTGCTGATAAGCAGTTTTCCTAAAGTAAATAAATTCCTGGATAAATAGATCAAATGAAGTTCTGTCACTGTGAGAGTGTAACTTAACTTCACATTAATGTTCCACAGTCAAGGCTTTGTTTAGGACGACCTCGTTATAGTTCGTCAAACTTACTCCCGATCCTGTCGCCAATTTTCCGATCTAGAGTTGTCTGGAATGTTTTAATGCGTTTATGCCTGCTAGTCCAACCGAAAAATTAACTTCAGATTCGTGATAAGCGACCCAGATTTGCGTAAGAAACTAGTCCTATAGCTTGAGAAGTCGTGAAACAAACTGTGCCTTTATGGGGAACATCGTTTACCTTGCAAAGTAAGTTTGCAATAAGACTATAAGTAGGTAATCGCACTCCGCTTCGCTGCGATAAAAGACCGAAGCGAACGGAAAATACAATTATCAAGTAACCGGATGATTAACGAAATAAATGAATAAATGCAAACTGTTAAATAAATCAATGAAAAATGAGGAATAACAATAATAATATTATTACTACTATTATGATTAATATGAATATTATTATTTTGATAAAACCACAATAAATAAAATTTTGACCAACCTTGAAAATTGTGATAATAATTTGTTGCTACAATACTAATAATGATGTAATTATAACAACACCAATCAATGAAAAAAGTTATATGCTAGACTGAGCAGACAGGATCAGGGGTCGAAGAAAGACAAGACTCAGAGAGACCTGTCTCTTCAGCCACACCGTGGCTTATGGCGCGCACAGACGGTTGCGCCACGCGTATTCGTTCGCGATTGACGAAACAAAAGATTCTTTTGCCCCAAAATATCCGCTCTTATTTTATTAATAACTTCGTCAGTTTACAAGTTTTGCTTCTCAAAAACTAATCAGCTCGTCTACACTCCGGAATCTGTCTTCTGTTCGAATTTGAAAAAGATCGGACGAAAAGTGCTTGAGTTATCGTCGAACGCAAAAATGGTTGGCAACCCCATCTTTTGCAGCAGTCTTGAGTATGATGGACCTTCGCTTCGCTTCGGTCGACAACTCGCGATAACAAAAGAGAGACCTGACGCAACTAACAACTTAACAAGCTGAAACTATTAAATTAGCATGTAATGACCTCGGAGCTTGAAAATGAACAGACTGCAAACTAACTGAATAATTGATCTAACAGCTTTGTGGTCGGAAGTACCAGACAGACCATAGTTCTGATATACTTCAGAAGTACAGTTCGAACTGTGGTTAGTAAGCTCCGAACCGAAATTAAAACACTTCGAGATTTTTCAAAAGTGTCTTTACAAGTCCACTGTCTTCGGTTATGACATTGTGATAATATCACCTTCACAGTACAGATAATGACGCTAAGACACAGTTACGTTCAGTTGGGTAATTAGAAAGCAGTTAACTGTGATATGCATAATCGTCATCTCGTTTTTGCTGTGTTCAGGAATACGATTTTCTGACTTTCTGACATTGGTTACGTTTTTAACTATTATACACTGTCATGTCACTTGTGTATGATTCTCTCATTTTGGAAAGTTTCTTTTGTAGTGACATGGCGCAGGCGATCACAGATGTCTTGGTTTCAGACCAACTACGTGTACGTGGTAGTTGGTATATGAACCCTGTAAAACACAGGTAACAAGGGCATTTCTTAAGCCAGTTAATAATGCACATATACACATACCAGGCTTTCATTTAGCCGCACAAAGCAAAAACACTGAGCCACTCATTATTCGAGCTTTGCCAGTTTTACCTGGCAGAGCCAGCTTTTAGCCCTGGTCGTCGCAGAAAGGCATTGCCAGTTGTCAGAGCCAAGTTTTAGGGCCCTCGTGTTTAGAAAAGTCTGCCTTTACCCGGCTTCATCAGATCGCCGAACATACCGTTTTGGTTTCGGAAGCGCTTCCAACAATGTGAGCTTTCCTCCAGAAAATGCTGCCATCTTGAAAGGAAGTTCGTTGTCATTGTTATCCCAAAAAAATACTTTGTTCTCCACTACAACCGCATTTGCTATCGCTGACAGTGGATCATCCGAGGTAATATTACGCCAGACTTGTTTCGAGATATTCCATGATATTGTTTTAACACCGCTTTCGCGTATGTTTGCAGTTTGGAATATAATTTCACCGTCCATTGCTAAAAAGCCGTCCGATATAAGCCTTGTGGGCAAATCATCCGGCATAGTCACCTTTCGCATGACGTTTAAAAATGTGTCAAAAGTTTGCGTCGAAAATCTGGAACAATCCCCGGCAGTGTGAAACAGTACAATACACGTTCTTTCTCTTTCTGACTGCAGTATTTCCTTGCGTAGTTCACTACTAGTATCATTCTTCAAGCTTAACGAGCGTTGAATTTTTATAGCAGGCCACGCCAGGGTCAGTTCAGTCGCTTCCCGCACAGAGGTATTAAAGACTTCAGTAACAATCCATCTGTTCAGAGCTTTATGAGTCTTCGTGGTGGTGTTTTGCCAGTGTTTCTCCTCGCCCCTTACACTATTCAGAAGGAACGACCAACCAGATTTCTTTTCGGCAGGAGCGTTAACGGATCGAAGCCGATTGCGATGGTTCTTTACCTGAGGATGCTTTGTATCACGATGGTGGCAGACATATGGCACATGATCGTTGTTTTCTGTGGTCTCGCTTATCCCATGAACCATATACCGCCGTAGGTGATCCATACCTAGACTCCTTGTTACGGGGGCTTCGGTGAGCTTTGGCAATGCGTGATTGGTTCTGGTTTCGCCGAATGAGCCGACTGGCATCCCATATCTTGCAAGAAACAGTTTGCGTGTCAGAACGGCTTTGTGAAGTTCGCCGTTGACAGCAGTCATGCTTGACCGCCAAGACATATCTGACATGCGTCGCGCAAAGGAATCGGCATTGTTTCCCATGCACGCATCAACATATGCGCCGAAACCTCCTAGCACATCCTGGTCCATTTCCATTCCGTTTACATTTAGTCTCAATCCAACCGAAATAACCAACAACGATTAAAAACTTCAAAAAGAAATTAGAACGGATAGTATAACACGAATCTAGCGTGCATTGCATTTGTCGTCTCCTACTTACCGTTGTATAAGCCTCATTTATCACCCATTACGGTTCAGGATTATACGATAACGGCGGAGCACTGAAAGTCTTATCAGTTGCCCTGTTTACACAATGCAATTTTCCGTTACATTATAGTAGCGTAATTTTTATCAGTGCACACGATATAGCAAGTTATCAGTACATCAGCCTATCAGTCTGGTGAGTCTGGGTGACGGCCAACTGGAACCGACAGTTATGTCCCCAAATCCGCATTAAATCCGCATTCTCCCAGCACAAATGTCACCCCTCCAGCAGACAGCGTTCGGTTCTTTCCCAGAATATCGCTTATCTGTAGATCGTTCTCCGGTAAAATGACCCCCGAATACCACTGTTTAACCGGTCGTGCTTTTGCTTCCGATCAGTCAACGAGTTCATGAATAGTACTGGGGGAGACGTTTTCGCGAGGACTATACTGGGGCAAGAAATACGTAAAAATGCATGAACATGCAGTTCCACGGAGGTTACAGGCGCGGCGGTGCTAGCGCGCTATCGTGCTTCTCCAGAGTTTCCTATCCGCGTAGCTGATCCTGTTAAATATTGCGCAGATTTTCCTTTTGTTCAAACGGTCTCCTTTGATGACTAAAGGTCTTCGTTGATTCTGCACAGAAAAATTTCTTCGTATCGATTGAAGTTCTATACATAATACGGAACCCACGGCAAAGAAACCTAAACAACCAGATCGTATCACGACAAATTGATAACGCCACTAGATTCGCCATAGTCGAAAACGGAGTCACATGATCTTTTTTCTGGAAATTGAAAGCCGTCAATGGGCTATATTTAGTTATAAGACAAGGGAGAACTCAAGTTCAACAGCAGTTTTGACTTGTAGCTAACAAGGAAGCTTAAAAGTTCAACATTGGTCATTGCGTTGACTTGAACAAGGTACATATTATTAATTTTTAGTCCGAATTTATTGCACTGTTTTCGCTTGAAAGCAATCGATACAATGAAAATAAAATTTCGACATTGCCCGAGTCCTGTTTCGGAACATGGTTCCGGAGGCTGAGAGTTATCAATTCTACACCGTTCCCAACTGTCTTCAAGTTTATGTTGCCAAGAACACCAGGAGTGAAATAATAACAAATCTACCGTCGTGATTCTGCACCGAACGCTTGATCGGTTTTGCCAGACGAAAAAAAGCAGTATATTAAAGCTGTCAGCTTGAATACGAAGAATCGAATGCAGCACCTCAGAAATCGTTCCTAAATGGTGTGCAATACTGGAAGCAGTTGACTTTTTGGTTTGTGAGAAAATTTGTGCTATTGAGTATCTTTGCTGGTACTTGCAATTGTCAGTGTGTTTTATAATGGAGCTAGATAAAACGGTCATATAATGACATCACAATCAGTACTGCACTACTGCCACCGGATATGCCCTCAGCACCTTATCTCAGCATGTCTGATCTGTAAGTCATATGTCGCTGGTACTGGTTTATCAAGAAGGTGTGTTCGTAACCGTTTCAACATCTGGACCTCTGGTACGTCGCAGACGCGTAGCATATGCATACGCAAGATTCGTGAATAACAGGAGAGGCCCGATCTTCCGCAATAAATTTATAAACATTGGATAGTTTGGCGGAATTGTGAAGGGTAATGCAGCTTCTGTTTTGGGTACTCGATCTACACGCACGTTTGAATTTTCTTGGGGGCGAGCTGAGTTGTTTCTTTATGGTGTAACCGTTTCTGTACTTCAGCCGTCTCCAACCGCTGGAATCCTGTAGTGTTGCGGCTTCTGCCAGTAAATAGACGTACGTGTACAGATATAGATACAGATATATCATTCTGTACACACGTTACAACTTCGTAAAAAACAACTTTCACAGCTTTGGATTCCAAATGTTATTCAAATGAGACGAACGTCTGCACCTGATAACTATAATTCTGCAAAATGAGTAAGCAATCTTTCTCGCCGAAAAATATACGTACACAAAGCCAGAGGCACGACATCATAAACGGATGACGAGAGAAAAAGGTTGGGACGATGCCATCAAATTTTCATTTTTGCAGATACGCCGTCCGCCATATGGGCAACAACAGCTGCTTCCGGATCGACAGCTTTTTTCGCATGGCGCTTCTGAACAATATGAAAACCGAGGAAAACCGCGACAACCGGAAGAGCTAGACATGATCCCAAAACGAAACAGAATCCAGGCCACCAGTCGTTGGTATGTGTCAGGATATTTGTGAAGATGGTAACGCCCAGGAAAGGCGCCATGGACGCCAGCGACATCATCGTAGACATGACCTTGCCGATTTCGTCGCGGTCGATCAAACTGATGATCACGGATTTAATGGCGACCGTACCCAGCATCCTGATTAATAAAAAAGACAGTAAATTTAGGGCTAAAGTATATCGGAAAAGTGTGATACGGCTTTCAACTATCTAGGTACTGCTAAAGCATAGCACGAGAGATTACGAGGAAACGAAGCAGTAAAAACGAACATAAACATTGTTCCTTTTACCGTTAGTAAAGTTCTTTTCCTTACTTGAGGACACCTACGCCAGCAGCGATATAAATGATGACACTGCTGTTCTCAACAAAGACGCTGCTACTGGCGATCCCATAAAACAGCAGATGCGCAATCGCCGATAACGAGGAAACCGTTCCTAACATTGTGTCAGAAATGGTGAAGAATCGGCTTAGAACGATGTTGGCCAACACCATGACCACACTATCAAGAACGCCGGTTACGGTCATGTACAAAGTATAGTGTTGGAAGGACCAGTTGAAGGGCGCGAATTCCAAGTAGAGCTGCGTTATAGACATGTCACCTATAAAAGTAAAAAGTAGCTGAACAAGTTATCCCAATATCTGTCACATTCTATAGTTTAAATGCACATGATATGGACACTTTGTTTTCAGCTTTGATTTATCGAAGACTTCATCATTGGCAATGTTGTTGTTTTTGTTGTTATAGAGCACTGTTTTTTACGAAGCTCGTCTCAAAATTAATTAATAACCTCCGCGTTTAGCTGTCGAAACTTGTTGGTACCAAGCGCATTCCGTAAACACAAACTTACCAACAACACAAATACAGAACAGGACAATGGATCCTATCGTCAACAGCAAGAACAAACGATTATGCCCGGGTCGTCGTCTACCGAGTGTCCGCCAGCTGTCCTTCACCCGTTCCAACGTGACGATATCGCTGAATTTACTCTGGCTAATACTTTTAAACGTCCGCAATTCATGGATGAAGAACAACACATGCAGAAAGGCACAGACATGCAGACTGATGACCACGTAAAACGGTACGGACTCGCCGTAAATCATCAGCTGACCACTTAACGCTGTGCCGCCCACTGATACCAGAGCCGAGATGGCGTCGACAATGGCAAAGTTGGCGGAACGATTGCTGTCGTTTGTGTAGTCTCCGATATAACTGTACTGGGCGGTGGAAATCAGAATCCCTCCACCGGCTGAAGCCTACGTATAAGAAAGTTTGAAAAATGTTAAAGGCTTCCCGTAAATGTTGGTTTCCGTTGCTTACTAAACTCACATTTGTGAGAATATTTCTGCTTTAAATTATCACCAATTTGAGAGCTTCTTTCATTATTTCAACTAAAGCACAGCATTATAGTCTGAACGTTAGGCAAATCTGAAACGAAAACTAGCGAACGCGAACTGTTCTTTGTAGACCACGTTTGTACGCATTATTCGTTAATACTGAGGAAATTAATTATTATGTTCCGTATGACGAACAATGAACGTCAAGCAATTTACATAGACCTTTATCTGTATACGATGTTCGTACGTAATAAGAATTACACTGCTGATTATAACAAATGGCTCACCATTATCAGAGTGCCGATCAGCAGGTAGTACGGCGATATATGGATGTACGTGAACATTAACGTGAAACCGCTGGATAACGCCAAACCAACAACGGGCAGCAGCATTAGCAGTTTGCGTCCGTATTCATCGCTCCATGAACCTACGGTGCATAAGCTCTGGAAATGTAATACAAGAGTGCTATCTGCTTACAGTTCTTCAGACCAGAATTGAACATGATGCTGAAGAAACTGATAGTACTCTTACCCAAGAAAAGAGAGAAAAACATGGCGGGCAAACTGCCAATCAAGGTGTCATACATGTTCAAATGGGATGTGACCCTTTGAACTTCCCGTGCTTCGAGGGTGTAGTTGTGCAAATTGGCACAGATCTCACGGGTGAAATTCAGTTCTACTCCACATGTCTGCGAAACACAGCCAAATGTTCATTTACACGACTGCCTTGAATTACCACAATGTGCCACTAATTAGGGGTTATGGAAGCATATACATACTCTCATTTTGTACAGCTCCGGACCAACTGGTCCTGCAATTCCTCCGGACAGTGACAGCAGAACGGCCAGCGGCATCATCCGTAGGGCGGTATAATAAGTTGGTAAAGCATC